>VYXB01003275.1:132792-182598 GCA_013397135.1 Pachyramphus minor | reverse complement strand
CATACTAGATTGCACTAATTTTGCTTTGGGGACCTTAAAAGGATTTGTTGTTTGACAATAGATTCTAATGGCCTATGTTATTATTTAAGATTTTTGTTTACCTTAATTTGAATTTAATTATTCATCAATGTTCTGAATTAGAGCTGAGAGATAATGTGTTAAAAAAGAAATGTAGATAAATTATACAGATCAGTACATATAAATTGAACAGATAATACAGTAAGAGTAGCTCAGTGTTGCCATTTTCTCTGGGGCATCTAATGATATGAAGCTGGTAAACTGAAACAAGCTTGAGGGTCTGAGTTCAATCCATAATGGTTTTAGTCCATAATGGCCCTAGTGTTTAAGTACCAAACACAATAATAACACATTTTCTATTATAAGACTAATTTTATACCTGCTGGTTCCGTTGACCTCTGCCATGTCTTCTTAAAAACCAAATTATCTTAACAGTGATCCTCCTTTTGCTTTGCACTTGGAACACCTGCCTTTCTTTTTCATCTAAGTCTGTGCAATATCTGACCTAACTACACGTGACTATAATTCACTACCTAGGTTATACAAACAAGTTTCAAAATTCAAGGTTTAAAATAACAGATTCTTGCTTCCAAACTTTGTATCAGCTGCCAACCTCACACTGTAATCCGTGATTCACTCTGCATGAAACCTTTCATTTTGTGCCAGCAGCTGCTTGCTAAGCTATTCCAGCTCTCCCCTTGTTTCCTTGGCAGATATGTGCTAGCTTGGAATATGTGCTAGCTGCAGGTGTACCAAATGGGGCAAGAAGACACTCAGAGGACTGAGACAAGATAAAGTTCTTCCTCTTTTGTGGTGTAAATAACATAATGAACATAATGTATGTACTGCTTCAATGAAAGCATTAGGTATGTTGGCACCCTCTGTTCCCATTTGGTACTGGTTTTTTTTTAAATCAAGTGGGTTTTTTTTGCTGTTTAATTACATTAGTTAAGGACAGGTGGATTCAATGTGTTTTAAAAAAAAAAAAACAAGTACAGAAACTGTGAGCCTATTGTAATCCTGATGGAATTCACACACTATCTACTAAATTAAAATAATTAACAAAAAACATTTGTCTTAGTGATTCCTAATTCTGATCTCCTGCAGTAAACTTAAAATTCAAGTCACAGCTTGATGGAGACTTTTTCTTGAGTAGATATTAGACAAGGACTTCAAGAATTTGGGCCATAATGGCCATATTTTCAAAACAATGCAGCTTTCACTTATGAGCCAAATTAAGAGGCCAGATTTGCAAGTGCTCGCTGTGCAGTGGAATGATCTGTACTGAGTTCTACTGAAAATGAAGCTGCTATACAGACACTCTAAAAAGTGTACTGAGAATAAAGAGGTCAGAAGATTGTTAGTTAGTTTCTTAGTTATAAATCAGGTTCAGCTGTTAATTTGAATGGTTTAGTTATTTGTACATCATGAAACTGAATGATTTGATGATATTCACATTAACCAAGAAGGGAAAAAATATATCTGAAGTAAAAGTTCCTATTATTCATATATTTTAAGGGTGAAACACATGATAGCCATACCCTTTCATTTAGATTGTTTTTAACCTTGAATTAATCAAATTTTTGAATTTGAAGTTGGTTTGGAATATGGAATCTCATAAGATTTAATTAATTGTTGTCTGAAATAATTTTATTACATTTTTGTGCTCTGCTTCTGAAATGATCCAGACAATACTGTTTTATATTTTAATATATAAAATAAAATAATTTATTATATGCTGGTCTAAAATTGCATCCATCCTGACAGATTTAGATTTTTTGGTCCTGAGCTTTGTATCTGAAATTACTTCTTACATAGAAATAAAACATCATCACTGGCAGAAGGTGTATTGGCACACATTTAGGTTTAAACAAAAATAGTTATACAATACTGCTCATTCACAGTGACATATTTTGTGAAGAAAAATCTATAAACATTATTAAATATTCAAAACACTCTGGGCAGTTATTCTTGTGAACTTTTTAGACTTTTTGAAGCTTACATGAGATATTAAAAATTAATTTTAGTCAATTAAATTGAGTCTTAAGTAAGTGAAGATCCAGTTGAATGGAAAACGTATTGTAACCTACAGGTAAAGTAGGAAGAAAACTCTGAATTAACATTTTTATCTGCACTGGAGACATACCAAAACATACAAATAGATGTCTTTGGTATCAGCTTAGTCCCATGACTGAACATGCAAGGGATGAGATGTATATTTTTTACTTTCTAAAAACATATAGGAAAAAAAATAATTTTCAAAGTTTTCCGTTATAATCTGTACAATATAATATCAAAGTGGAAAAATGGGTCCTAAACTAATCACACATTCATATAAATATCTAGAATATATAATTACTGTGATAGTGGTTGCTTTTGGTTTGGATTTTGTTTTTTGTTGTTTGGGTTTTTTTCTTATAAAACCATGGGAAAAAATAAAATAAATAAACAAAAGTTTGGATCTTTGTAGGAGACTTACCTTTCTCTGTAACAACTGATAGAAATGCTACTGACATCTCGGAATAATGTGTGAGGCATCTTGTATGTAAGCTGAGCTATCTTTGCAGCATATGTTTCTGATGGGGTTGTTTTATCCTCAGTGAGTTTTTTTTAAGTAGTTTTGCCTGCAGGGAGCATAGCTACCCTCTCTGTGCAGGAGGTGAAGATTTTACTATGTGCCTGAAATTCGAAAGTGGTGAGTTACCACCCCCCACAGGATTTTATAGCATAATTGCTTAGTGGCAAGTGTATGAAAAGAGTTCAAAGAACAGTGTTGAAGAATTACAGATTCTCTGAATTAGCACACAAGAAAACAAAAAATTTCAAGTTACTTAGTTATTTTAAGGGAAAGTTCAGAATGAACTCTTATGAATAAGTAAGTTAGTCAATTCATAGATTTTTCAGTCCTCAGAATAGGGTGTTTTAATCTTGATTATGGAAAATTCTTCAAATTTTTTACAAAATGCTTTTCTTTCCTGAGATTCATGGTGTTAGACTATGAAGTAGATGCCATACACATAGTTGTTTTAAGGTCACTGAATAACATCAAGTTTCTAACTGGTAGTTACACAGGTACCAATTTACACTGGAAACATAACTATTGATTCAACTTTCCCTAATGTGAACAGAGACTGCTCTTATCTATAGGTAAACTTTCAGCATTTTTCCTATTTCATCCAGTTTTGACTGAGAATTGTTGTATTTACCTGGAAAGAAAAAGTATGTTTTGGATTCACAAGGAATAAATTGTACTGATTTGGTGTATTGATTGTTATAAATTGTGTTGTTATTCCTTAGTTTAGAGCTTATGGGTATTCTTGTTCCAAATGTCCTCTTTGGAAATCTCCTTAACTATATTGTGTTTAAAGAAAACAAGAATCAAATGAGCAAAAGAATCAATGGGCATTTTTGCAGCTACTCTGTATCTCACTTTTCAAGTAGTCAAACAAAAACAAAAATTCACCAATACACAAATGACAGCAACACCTTATATTAGTAGGTTCTTCAAATTCAATATAGGTTTACCAAACAGGGCTTACAAACATTATAGTGTAATTATAGTGAGTGGCATGATCTTGCTCAAAAGAGGCAGAGATTCTTTTATTTTGTTTAGGGAAGGCACAATGAAATTATAACCACAATACACCATCATAAGCATACTTAAAAGGGCACTTGAGTATTTCTGGCTACAGATCTCTTCTGGGAAGAAGCAAGTTGGATATCTTTACCACAACAAGTAGACATGATGAAATGCAGTAATGACAAACTATACTTCAAATTCATGGGTTATAATTAGTCAGTTGTGACTCATATGACTAAAGTGTAGCTAAAAAATACAACAAATGACTCAGTTGTTTTAGATGTTTTAACATTTAATAGTATCTGCCAGCCCTGACGGAGATTTTCAGGTTTGTATGTAGAAAATTTACAGAAGCCAACAATTCAAAAACAGGATTATCTAAGATGGTCTTCAAGGACTTAGACCTCAGTCTGCTTAGAAACTCGGAGGACTCAGCCTGGACTCACTTATGATGTGTGAAGAAGGTCTTTAAGCATGGTCACCTATTTAGCAGATAACAACAGAATACAACTTCCTGGTACTGTATTTTACCCACTATCCAGTGCTTAGGATACAACTTGAAAGGTGAGGCAGATCATTTTATAGTCCCTCATCTATTTCCTGTTTGGAGGAGAGATTCTAAACAGAACCTCTACTCCCTAAAAAAAAATGCTGTAAGCACTAAAGCTTCATTTAATTTCTCCTTCGAGCTTGTGAGCATTTCATACTACATTGAACAATTTTAAACAGAAGCAGCTGAGATTTTTTTTCCTGCAGAATTCAACATTATGCAAGTTTCCAGTACATGACAGGAAGGACAAATTCCTTCTTCAGGTCATAGCAATAAGGGATGCTATCAATTTCCTCAAGGAAATTTCCAATATTAAATGAATTATTATGAACACATCCTTCTCTTTGTCCTAACTTTCTGCACTCTGGGAGGCAGAACACAATTTCAAAGTGCGAGGAATATTTACAATCAAAATATTTGCTTGACATCCAAAGAAACTTCTTAGAACTAGGATGGGAATATAGATTGTGACAAACATTTAATGATTATAGTTGGAGATGTTTAACAGCAAGAAATGCATGCATCGCTAGGATTAGGTTCCAGGTGACAGAGGTGAATCTTTATTGACTTCACAGTGTCAAGGACAGAAATCAAATCGGGAGACAAAACAAAATCGACAAGTCTTCCTCAGCCTCAGATAATTTAAGCGAATTTAACACTTCCATTTTACACATGAAAATTTATTAAACTATGCAGTCATCTTGCCACTTAAAAAAAATAGAACCAAACACTTATTATTAGTGTAATGGAAAACTTAATCTAATTCAAAGGTCATCATTACCGTAAACCTAATTTTATGAATGAAACAAACATTATTATGGAAAAAAAATAATAACAATGCAGTTAGAGTACTTGTATACAAGTTTAATTCTATTTTTTATTGTTGATGTAACATACACACTTAGTTTCTATGCCTTTTCCTCATGTTGCAGTCATCCTTTCACTACTCCTCTGGCTCCTGAGGTTGGTGTTTTCATTCTGTTTATGGTTTGGGGATCTTCAGGTCTTTTTATTTTTTTTTTTTAATTGACCAAAACTGAGCAGTTTGTAGTTTTGGGTTCTCCCACAGCATTATCATCCCATACCTGTACTCCTCAATGCCCAATTCCATGTCTCCATTTTTCAAGTCTCTACTATCATACCTGGCATGTATCTTTATACTACATCATTCTGCAAGGGTTATAAATATTTCATTCTACCTACAAAATTTGCTGTTACTGCTATCTATATATAACTGTAGCTCTATGACACAGAGGTTAATAAAGGGAAAACAAATTAGACAAACACATTTGGTCAGTTAGAGAAATAACTCTCATTGCTAAACCAAGTAAGACAAAGCTAAAGAAATATTAAGAATGAGCAGGTCTGGCAAGTCTCAGTCTAGAGGCCTTGCTAATTCTTAAAAGCTTATTGCCTGCTACTAGCAAAAGCAATACAAAGTTGCAGCAGCTCCTAAATGAAAAGAGTATAGTCAGTGTCCTTATGCAAAGCATTGTCAATTGTTCTTATTCCACTACTGTAGCCACTTTACCTGTTCAGCAGTCTTTAGGGCTAGTTGTATGGCTTTCACTTCTGCAAACTGGCTTGACTCGCCTTCTCCTTCAGCAGCCTCAAAAACTCATGTGAGACTCCACACAGAAGCTTTCCACTCCAACAGTTTCCTACCACATGGCAAAATCCATCAGTAAATAGAGCATAGCCTCTTTCATTTTCTGGTAACTCCTTATATGGTGGTACTTGGGCACAAGTCTCCTTCTAAGGCAATGCTTCAAAATCTCTGCCTTTTGGCCAGTCCATAATCTCTTCCAGGATTCCTGGGAGATTGGTTATTCACATTCAAGCTCATTGTGTGATCAAAACTGGNTCACTTCTGCAAACTGGCTTGACTCGCCTTCTCCTTCAGCAGCCTCAAAAACTCATGTGAGACTCCACACAGAAGCTTTCCACTCCAACAGTTTCCTACCACATGGCAAAATCCATCAGTAAATAGAGCATAGCCTCTTTCATTTTCTGGTAACTCCTTATATGGTGGTACTTGGGCACAAGTCTCCTTCTCAGGCAATGCTTCAAAATCTCTGCCTTTTGGCCAGTCCATAATCTCTTCCAGGATTCCTGGGAGATTGGTTTTTCACATTCAAGCTCATTGTGTGATCAAAACTGGCTACTTACTCCATGTAGTACTGGTTGTATGATGTGTTGAGGGGATATTCCCTCTGAACATCTAGTGCAGCACAGGCGATTGTAATGCCAAGAGGAGACATGCTTCTGTCCCAACAACTTCTGAGGTGGCTCAGACTGCCTCATATGCTGCTAATATCTCTTTTTCAGTAGTGGGCTTCTGATCACTGATAACCNTAATCTCTTCCAGGATTCCTGGGAGATTGGTTTTTCACATTCAAGCTCATTGTGTGATCAAAACTGGCTACTTACTCCATGTAGTACTGGTTGTATGATGTGTTGAGGGGATATTCCCTCTGAACATCTAGTGCAGCACAGGCGATTGTAATGCCAAGAGGAGACATGCTTCTGTCCCAACAACTTCTGAGGTGGCTCAGACTGCCTCATATGCTGCTAATATCTCTTTTTCAGTAGTGGGCTTCTGATCACTGATAACCCAGACTCAAAAACCCTAAAGTCAGCTTTGGGTTTCTCCTGACGTTGGGTGCCAGAGGCTCCAGGTGAGCCTGTGTTCCCCACCTGCCATGTAGAGGATATTTTGCATGGCTGATCCTGTCTGAACAGAGCCAAGAGTTACTGCAGGAGGTATTTCCTGTTTTATTTGCCTCCCTTCTTTCAATTTCTTTGTTGAAGGATCAGCTTCTTCATCTGCCCCTTCCCATCCTGATTCTCCTTCTCCTTTTCCTTCTCCTTCCTCCCTTACAAATTGATGATAGGGACCTGCAGATCACCTTATCTTTTTTTTCATTTTCTCTACTGGGGAAATTACTGTAGTTGTGGTTTGAGTCCCGTCTCAGCCATAGTTTGTAGTGTTTGAAGTTTGGGTCCCTGACACCACTACAGTCTTCTGAGAGTACTGAACTGTGGCTTAATAGGCACTGGCGAGGCCCCAGTACAGGGCAAGAAGCTGCTGTTTTTCACCAGGGTAGGCAAGGCACTCTTTCATCAGGTGTTGTGTCAGTTTGCTTGGGTTGAATACCTGTTCAGGTGTGAATTCCCAGGTAATGGGAGGTGTTAACAACCCTAGAAATCTGCCCAAATCCTTCCACACACCCAGCCACCCAGGAACTGGATTCCTCAGGGCACATCTCATTATATCATCAGCTAAAGTTTGTTTTCTCTCACACCAGGATAACACTAGGTTCCATGAACTCCACAGTGTGTCAATAGTATTAGTTAATATTATTACCTATATTATACAGCTTACATAAGGATGAGCAAAGACAGTAGTAGACTTCATTATAAAACCATTCATATAAATCTCAGGCAGGGAGAGGAGAGTGTCCATTGTCTCCACTGTCCCTAGAAGATAGGTCCCCCAGCATGATAAGGTCATCAGTGTAAGTGATGACCAGCACAGATCCATTGTTTACACTAGTATGTTCCCACACTCAGCAAAATAAAGATAAGTAGTGCTGTTGACAAATTTGGTGTCCCACCCAGTAGCTTGCTACTCGATAGCTACTATTACTGTAGCATGCAACACATATGTAACTGCTTTTATCTTGCCCCCCGTTTGGGCACCAAAAAGACTGTAGTGGGCTGACCTTGGCTGGACACCAGGTGCTCACCATGCCACGCTATCACTCCCCTTCTCAGCCAGACAGGCGAGACACAAGATGGAAAACAACTTGTGGGTTGAAATAAGGCAGCTTATTAAAGCAAAAGCAAAAGTTTGCATGCACAGAAGCGCTACTTCCCATCAATGAGTGCACTTGGTTAGATGGGGAAGGAATGTCGAGAGACAGGATGATGTTTTTGCCAGCACTGCTCAGCAGCAGCCAAAACACTGATGTGTTATCAACACCTTTCTAGCACAGCCCTGTGAGGGCTGCTATGGGGAAATGAACCCAGAGGCCTGAAAGAGAGGAGTTTATTTCTGGTTTCAGCTGATCAAGATCTCACAGAAGTGTTTGGTCTTAATATTTTAACCAAAGGAAAAAAGATGGAATGCATAATCACACAATATTATTAGTTGGAAGGGACTCACAACGATCATCAAGTCCAACTCTTAAGTGAATTAAGTTTTAATCTCCAGGTCTTTATTAATCAGCCCGTTTCAGGGAGAGTGGGAGAGGGGAAAAACCCTCTAAACAAAATGTTAAATAATCAACTCATTGATAAACCTGGGAGATGATGTTGAAACGTACACAAAGGCTGACATTAATAAAATCCAGGTATTTTCTACAAGCCTAATTTCTTTTTACTGGTGAGATTATTGCTGTAGTAGGAAGGTAGTATGTGTATAAGCAAAATAAAGAAAAATGGTGAAGATGAAACCAAGCATGACTGAGTCCTCAGCTGAACAAAGAGGAGAGAACATTAAAATGAGGCCTATCACAATGTCTCTGGGGTTTGAGTGTTACAAGCTAGGAAAGGGACCATACACTTAATAAATCAAGCTTGTGAGTAGAGAGTAGTATGGGGTTTTTGGAATGGATCCTATTCTAAATAGAATCATAGAATCATTAAGTTTGGAAAAGACCTCTAAGACCATTGAGTCCAAACTTTGACCAAATACCACCATGTCAACTAGACTATATCTAGACTAACACTAGATGTCACATCTAGTCATCTCTTGAACACTTCCAAGGGTGGTGACTCTACCAGTTGCCTGGGCAGTTCATACCAAAAAATAATCACCCTAAGAGAGAAAAAATTCTGCCTGATGTTTAACCTGAACCAGGTCTCCATTTTCTCCTGGATTACAGGAAGCTTATTCTCTGTCACTATATACCAGCTCAGGGAACTGTTTGTCCCCAAGATAATTCGTTGTTCTGTTAAAGACCTAGGCAAAAAAGGCATTAAGTACCTCAGCCTTTTTGTCATCCCTGATGATGATGTTCCATCCTGCATCGAATAAAGGATGGGGATTTTCCTTGACCCTCCTTTTGTTAGTAATATATTTATAAAAATACTGCTTATTATCTTTCACAGCAGTGGATGGATCAAGTTCTAGCTGAGCTTTCAGCTTTCAAATTTTCTCTCTGCATCACTTAATGGCATCCTTGTGGTCTTTTTGTCCCTTTTTCCAGAGGTCAGAAACTCTCTCTTTAATTTTGAGTTCCAGTCAAAGCTTCCTGTTCAGCCACACTGTCCATCTTCCCCTCTGGCTTACCTTCCAGCACGTAGGGATGGCTTTCTCTTGTGCCTTTAAGATTTATTTCTTAAAGTATGTTCAGTCTTCCTAGTCACCTTCTCTATTAAGGCCTGTTTCCCAAGGGATTCTCTGAATCAGTGTTCTGAACAGTCCAAAGTTCAGCCTTTAGAAGTCGGAGGTTTTGTAGACCCCCTTCCTTACTTCACTGAGAATTGAAAACTCTATCATTTCATGGTTGTTGCATCCAAGACGGCCTCTGACCACCACATCTCCCACCAGCCCTTGTCAGTTCACAAACAGCAGGTCTGGCCAGGTTCCGCACCTGGTAGGCTCACTTATCAGCTGTGTCAGGAAGTTATCTTCCACACAATCCAGGAATCTCTTGGACTACCTCCTCTCTACTGTGTTGAGTTTCCAGCACACATCTGGCAGTTAAAACCTCCCACGAGAACAAGTGCTAGAGATCATAAAGTGTCAGCCAACCACTTATGGGGTACTTCAATTGTCTCTTCATCCTGGTTGGGTGGTCCATAACAGACTCCCACTGGAATGTCTGCTTTATTATCCTGTCCCTGGATTCTTAGCCATAGGCACTCAACCTTATCATCACTGTCCTTGAGCTCTATACAGTCGAAACATTCCCTAATGCATAGGGAAAATTTTGTATTTGAGAAAATACTTTGGCTTTGGAAAATTAAAATTACCATGAATTCAGGTAAAAATGTGAATTTTGGAAGAGGCTAACACAAAAAAATATTTCCAAAATGAGGTAATATATATTTGAGGAATACTTCATTCTACTTAACATTGGTAGGTCTCACCTGGAATATTTTGGGATGCCACATTTTCAGAATTCATCATAACAAAGGAAGTCAAAAGGAGAACAACAGAGGGGAAGATGTTTGGGAAAACATGAACAGTAAAACAATCAAATGCAAATTTTAGTAAGAAAATATAAGGTTTGTAATAATTAAATGTCTATGGTAGGCTTTAATTGCTTAAACATTGATGCCTAGGACCAGTTAAAACAGCCCATGTGTCCTGCTTATCTTCCAGTAACTGTCTCAAAAGGACACACCTCATGTACATCCAGGGCCATCTCTGTTAACTTTGTAAGGAAATCCTAAATGCTTTAGAGGATCTGAAATTATACAGATGTCTGTAATTTGTACTCCTGAATGTCTCTCCAGTTGTTCAATAAATTACATGAAGAATGAAAAAAATTTAAGTAGTTTGCAACCACACAGACTTCGAAGACAAAGATAGCAAAAATAAACCTATGGAAACAGCTTAGAGTCAATACTTGTGGAATTCCATTTAACAGAAGTTTGTTTATTCATTGGGCTGGATTTTGGGTTTTTTTGTGAGGTTTTTTTATTATTATTTTTTTCTTCCCCCTAAAGATGCCTTTAGGTAAGCATCTATGAGTGGTCCAAATACTTTTTTAGTTGTCCAGGTACTCTTAATCTTTCCCAGAATAGAACAAATTCAGTGATATATGGCAGATTTTCTATTAATTTTGGTCTTTGATTTCCATCTGGAAATTAATTTTATATAACTGACTGATTAATTTAAAGTTTAATACTATTTTCATTGTCATAGCATGACGACTGCTGAACTTCCAGCAGCTCTGACTTTAAAATTGGAGTAAAATATTTCTTCCAAAAATTTTTTTATAAAACTAAATATGAAATAGCATGAAGTACAGACCCAACAAGCATCACTTAAAATGCTACCTCGCTGAGGAAAAAACAATATATGTTTTAAAATATATACTTGTGATTGTTTAACAAGAGTAGGATTTAAGCAGTACATTGAATCTAAGCTGTCTTACATATATGCCCAATCATGCTGGGAATAGAAGGGAATCAGGAGTTCCAAAAATAAAAGCACTTAAAAAGAGGAATATAAAGCTGGAGGGGTGGCAGGGGTTGAGGGAGGCTGAGAAGCAAAACAAAATAAATGGAGCTTCCTTGGGTTTCATGTAATCATTTTTCTTCTGATGCTTTTCATGATTCTTATCAGGGAGCATAGCCCTGAATCTTGCTACAATAGCTTTTGTTCAGATAGTAATGTTGTCTTCATTTCAAATTAATGGCATCTGAGTGCAATAATTCTTCAGGTGTGTTTTCCTGAAATGTCTTGTAGCTTTTGTTTTAACATTACTTAGAACAAAAATTGTGGTATAGAGAGTGTGAGGTTGTTCATGTTTTGTCAATTAAGACAAAATTAAATTTGGATTTCAGTCATTTCAGAAAATATGAAACTGCCCTAGCAGTGGAAAGATCTAGCTAAACAGAGCTAAAAGATCAGGGGAAAATCTGATTGAAATGCTTCAATCTTCCACTTGATAGCAGTGAGTATAGTCTGCACTAACTATAGGTTAGGGAATGCTAGAATAAATCTGCCTTTAGCCTTCCAGTGAACTTAGTGAAATGTTGACTGAATTGACTGACTACTCTCTCCTGAGGTCCTTTGTGGAAATGAGCACTGTACTTGTATGTGGAAAGAGTTTTGTTGTTTGGGGTTTTTTTTACTGACTTTACCATGAAGAGTTATCACACAAAATATTGGAAAATGCTCTTCCATTGATGTGTATTGCACATATAATAATTCTGTGAAACTCTCCTGTTAATATATTAAATTATTAAGACACCTTGGTCAAAACATGTGTGCGCTCTGGGGAACTTAGCTGTGATTCCCATCTCAACAATCTAGATGGGAGTTTTTCCAGCAGGCAGCCTCTTACAGAGTACAAATACCTTGTAGAGAGTGACTTCAGAATACAGAGAAAACAAGTGTTGAACTCACACTTTTTCTAAGTTATTTACTTGTTTCAGATACTAGAATAATTTAACAGTTATATGAAAATATATTAAGAGTTACTCTACCTGGAGAAGAAATATTCCCAGAAACTGACCTCTTGACTTCAGAATTGTATCTGTCCTCAGAAACGAAATTTCCAAGACTAGGCACCAAATCAAATCTGACCATCAATGAGCAACATATGCAAATGTGTCATTACTTATAAACATGTAAATTACTGGCATGTAGTTAAGAAATCACCACACATCAGAATAAGCTTATGTAAAAAATGTATTAAAGTTCTCTTATTAGTGATTAGATTTTCACCTAATGTCTCAAAAAAACCCCTTCATCTCTGTCATTTCAGTATTCGTTCTCAAGAAAAAACTAAATTAAAAAATATCAAAACAAACAGCCTTCAAAAGATTGGCCTGGAAAATAAAGTAACATCATCAGCTTTCCAAAATCATGAACTTTACAGATAATAATTTCATGAATCATGGTAATTCATCTCATCTTTCTCTTTTAATAGAATTTTGCTATCTACTATTTTGTTTCATCCAGTCGGATTAACATATCTTGTTACATTCACAGCATTCGTTCTAAAACTTGTACTTAACTTTGAAGATTTTTCCTCTTTTTCTCATTGCAGAAGAGCTTATGGATACAACCTATAGTAATTGATCTAAAAAAACATACTATAACTTTCTACAAGCTTTACCTTATTTATATCCTTACACTGTCACAATTGCAATCAATATAATCGATTTAACATCTAAGTTATCGTAACACTGAGTGATCATAATGTCTTTTTAATGCATTTAGTTAAAGTTTAAACACTCTTAGTTTTTCTGATTGTATCAGTCTCCAGTAGTTCTGAGACACCTATTCCTGTTATATTAACTATATTAGTCAACATTTTTAATAGATTAATTTTCTCCAAACCCTTTTCAGATAAAAAATGCATTTAAATAAATGATACATGAGAGATGGCAGTGATTTGCTCAAGTCTATTTAAAAAGCTGCTGGACAAAAGCACAATGCAAGACTCTTAAACCTTGATTATTCTTCTAACCTGAAGAAATATCCTTTTGCTCCTTTATAAATGTGGATAAAAAGAGGGAGGGAAATCAATCTTATATTCAATAGACATGTTTTTCTAGTGTAGTAGATACTCTGACTCAAACCTACAGCTCATTTTAAATTGTAAATTACATCTGGATCTCACTTTTGGTTAAAATAAGGTGTTACAATTGAATTACACCACAGAAATTCCTCAGGGATACTTAGTCATGATTCCTCTAGTAAAAATATTGAAATTAGATCAAGGATTCAGTTTTGTTCAAAGGAGTTCCGTTGCTTTGGCTGACTTTGGACCAAATTTGGGAAGTAATACATATGCAAATGGTTCAACTTTGCTCCTAAATACATATGTGAAATTCCTTGCAAGTTCACATTTCTTAGTCAAAATTGAAAATTTTTTGAAATCTAAAACTACCAATGAGATTTTCTTTTTTGAATATATATATGAACTGCACTCATCCATGAGGAGTCTACCAATTAAGTAATCACAGTAAGACCCAGAAAATTAGAAAACTAATGAATTTAATTAAATAATGAATGCACAAAACAAAAAAATTGCATTTTTCATGTTGTAAATCCCAAATTGCAAGCAAAGTTTCTGCAGAGAATTTGTTTTAGAATGAGCAATTACTCCATAATTAATAATCTTTTGACAAGATGCTATCTGAGTCTTCTTTTTTTAAACCATGCACTCTATACCCTTATTGGTTCATAAGTCTTGTTGGGCCTCGTAAATGTTCTCATATTGTCATTAATTGTGACTGTATTGACAGCAAAATTATCCATCCTGATGCTGACTATACAACAGTGTAGTATAGAAAGACAAGAAGTAAAAAAAAAAAAGGCAAGTATCTGTGGAACATATCTCTGTAAGCACTGTACAGCTCTGCAATTTACAACAGCCCTAGGAAAGCATCAGTTTTAAATAATAATTAATAGAAAAATTCCATTCATGGCTCTAAATTAGATAGAAATTCTGAATCTGAATTTTTTTTTACTGATGATATAGTCAGTTAATGAAATAAAGATGATCTGATTTTATTTTTTTTTTTTAATACATTACATTACCTAGCACTTTCTTTTTTGGTGTCTTACAGTGTCTGTTGCTTTTCATCAGACTAGTAAGAATATTATTAATAGTTTTAAAACAGCAATTATTAAGTAATGCTCCTGAAAAATGAAAGTCTTATAAACAATTCAGAAAAATCACAAAAATTGATTTATAGTTCTTCCTTTCCTCCTTCCATATCTCAGAACCCACTGCTGCAAACCTCTGGGCAGCTCATTACCGCTTCCCTAAACAGAAGCAAAGTCACTAAGCATGATTTTTGTGCTTCAACATTTCTGAAAGAAAAAGTAATCCAATAACTGCTACTCAGAGAAGTTCTTCTCCTTACAAAGCATGGCTTAAGGGGATAAAATACTGGGTCTTAGTCGATAGGATTTCTGTCAGCAACTTGAAATTGTTTTCAGTAAAATTCTAACTTCTCTATTCCAGATAGTCAGTTCTAGAACATAATTTACAAAAAAAGTTATGTTGCCATGTTAATTAAGCATAGACTAGTTTTCCCCCTATCCTATAGTTTTGAACCCTATGTACTGTGCTTAAAAAAAACAAAGCTGTAAAATTGTTTCCATTGCAATCAGTGAGATTTTGAACCAGGGCCACTTATGCAAATGATAAAAAACTGAGTGAGCAATTTGCAATGCAAAATTTAGCTAAAAATGTTAACCTCTCCTTCTGTTCAGGGCTTATCCACAAGCAGATCACACATTCCTTGAATTTATTTCTATTTAGACATGCTTTCTGGGGGAAAAAAATTAATCTGGTGGTTTTATAATCACAATTATTCATGAATATTTGGTAACATTTATTTATAGCTGTGTCTAGTAGTGAGTATAGATCTAGTTATTATTTATATTTCTAATTCAAGTCATGGGGTTAAAAATATTTGCAGTTAAAATTCTGTAGTATTTTCTTTAAAGAGAATAGGACTTCTTTGTCTTATTCTTAACATTCTTCATATTTTAAGAACGAGGTTACAGATCGTTACTCCATCTTACACCATAAAGAGTTTCCAGAAAGGGGATTTTTTAAACTGTCTGTACTTTCAGCCTTCCTGTTTTGACAACAATTGAAACATATGGTCTAATTCTGTTTAAAATGGTATATCTGGCTTGTCTTTGTGGGAAGTCTTACATATATACAGGCCCTTTGCATGCAGAGGAAAGCTTGCTGACCATGCACAGACCCTACTGGAAGCCCTTTGACCATGTTAGCACACTGAAAATGTTGATATCATAGAGCCTCTCTCTCCACTTTGATTTCTAACTAACTGGGCAGCAGAGTGATGAAGCCTCCCGTTGTTTGGTTTGTAAGACCTGGTGAGCTTGCATCTGTTTATGTCATGAAGAAAATGTAGCTTATCTGCAGAAAAGGTGCTGGTTATACTCTCTAGAAGCTCTTCCTAACACACCAGAGTATGTTGGTTGGATAATAAGATATGGGAGCAACATTTTCATAGTTGTCTTCCATAAACTAGTTCAGTTGGTTAGAGCATGGTGTTAACAACACCAAGGTTGTGGGTTTGATCCCCATACGGACCATTCACTTAAGAGTTGGACTGAATGATCCTTGTGGGTCCCTTCCAACTCAGAACATACTGTGAAATTACTATGAAATGCAGGAAACAGGAAGTGCAACCCCGTGGACTCTGGCTTATTAGAACAGTAATACTTTCTTATCGTAATAATAGCTGCAGAAGACTACAGAGAAACAATTAGTCTTAGTAAATTATAAACATATTCTGCCATAGAATGTTTTTAATTAGCTGATATAATGATTTTGAATAAACAATGTCTTATATTTAGGAGTATTTTACTACAAGGAAGAAATGTACTTATTCTAATGTTTATTTGCATGAAAATTGCACTGCTAATAAAGCAAACATTTTATAAAAGAAATAGAACATCAGAATAATAGAAACAACAGTTATAGATAATTATATAGACTTCTCTGAATGTAACTAACTAAGCAACATAAGCCATTGATTGGCAATAAAATAGTGTGTATGAAAAGTTTAAAATAGAAAAAATGCAACTACATTATAAGCACTCATTTTAGATTTAGTTCCTGTAAGGGAATGTTTCCACTGCAGCTTATTCAGCATCCCCATTCCCCAACTGGTACCTTGGGTCCCAGTCTATATTACACCAACAAGGCTTAAATTAGTGAAGATGTGACTATGATAAAGTCAAAAAGATCCCAAATGAAGCTTATTTTGGACTAAGTATTTTTGTTTTACTGTATTCCACTAAAGTATTTTTTATCTCCAAAATCTCTTCTATATTCATCCCAAATGGAGTTAGCCATCTTACTAAGGCCAAGCATCAGGCATTGACAAATTATTTTATTTTATAGTGCACTAACTGCTTAGTTTACCCACAGGTAGATGTTCTCCTGTTAAGGCAGCAAGAGGACTGTTTCTCAGTAAATATCACACCACTGTTACCATCCAAGGGAACAAAAGTTTTGGTTTACCTTTGTTCCTGAACTACAACACAGATTCTAATGGCATGCACCCTGAAAGATCACAAAGTATAAAAATTGTAGGCCTCACTTTTGGTTTTGTCGTAATTTTGTATGTGATATATCCTTCCTATAAAGAATAATCCTTGTCCCTTAGGAAAGCATTGAGAATAATTTGATGGCACTGGGAATTTAAAGGAGTTTCATTTGGTAAACCATAACAATGGTCTCCCTTTAAATGTTTGCACGAACTGTCAGAAAATCTAGTTTACCTCTGTAAGAAAGCATAGATGATCAGTTGACTCTTACAGATTCAGGATTGCAGAATTCAGATTAAATAGGAATAAAAGGAAATGCAAGGGGAGGAGAGAGGTGTCCTGTACCCACAGGAAAAAAAAGAATTTCCATGTGAGCTGAGGATTGAATGTTCCAAATTAATTTGGATTTTTTATATTATGACAAAAATTTAAAAGATTACTTCTACTGAGGATGAGGAACTGAACAAACTAATTTAGTTCCTGTAGTGACACTTGTAAGAATTGACTGCATCCTGTATTAACTTAATGACTTGATTTCTGAATGTATTAATTGGATGATCTGTGATTTAATTCAGTCCCACATCTGAGCTCAATTTTCTAATTATAATGTCTAATTTTTTGGCTTAATAATACACATTAGTTTAAATTTATGGCAACTGCCTTGATTTTTTTCTTTGTTATTTGTTTTATTTTTTAATAAAATCTGCAAAGACATATATGTGCAAATTAAATGAGAAATTAGTAACTCATACTGTTAGTCTTAAAAAGTTACATAAGTACATACTTTTGCCTCATCAAGTAGTTGATTCTCCCTCTGAAACTGATAAATTGATTTTCCAGCATAAAGATGGAAGGGGTGAAGAGAACACAAGGGATTTGCCAGGTTATGTGAATAGGTTAGGCTGCAAATTTCTTGGTACCCATTATATTGTATCACTTTCACTTCCTGTGTAGGCTAGTGAATTTTGAAATGAGAATACCCTATCATATATGAACTTTAACACAATGGTCATAAAGGATGTGAAAACCGAAAACTCAGTTCCTACAAGCAGAAAAATCCATGATTTTTAAACAATGTAGCTTGTAAACACAATAACATTATAAACACAGTAGAAACAATCTATAAATATTAGTTAATATTTTTTAAATTATTACCTTGTTGCAACTTGTATGAAAGCCATGTAAAAAGGAGAAACTAAATTATACAAGCTGTCTACTCGGTTAGAATACATTATTAATATTTGAATAATGTATAAGTTTACCTTTGGGGTTTTCTAGCAGTTCTTATTTTTGCTGTAAAATCTTGTAAGGTAGTAAAAAATGTCAGAGCTAAAAACACAGAAAAACGTAATACTTGAATTGTCAATTTATTCTTTTGTGCAAAGATTCAATATATGGGTCCTTTTAGTTAGTGATGTTGACAAAACTGACATATAAATGAAACAACTTATAACTGAGGTTCTTTGTGGTTTTGCCAAGCTATAATGGAATTGTTTATAAAGTTTTATAGAAATTCTTACTTCTATATATCTTTATTAGCACAGCTACAGAAATCTGTGTATAATATTCCTTTATAAATTTAACTATAACAGAATTAGACAAGGAGAGGAAAAAAGATTAGTGTATTTTATTCTTCAGTAAAGATGGTTTCATAGGACAATATTTATAAATTTTTGCTTTGATTTTTGTAACAATTGGATTGGTTCCACCTCTTTAACACAGCCTCAAACTTGCAAGAATCTCTAATTCTCTAATCTCTAAGGATATTGAATAATTTCCTTTCTGTCTTTTGTCAGGAGGGGAATTTCCAAACATTAGTGAGCTTTAACCCAAATGTTTCCTCATAACAACTGACAGGGTAGATTATCAGTCCTAATTTTTTTTCTCTTTTGTTATATGATGCATGATCAAAAAGTTCAGAACAATCTAAACTGTGTTTGCTGAATGAGAGATTAAGTTCTTACAAGATGCTAAGCACTAATTCTCAATCCACCACAATGCCTAACTTGTACATTAAAATAAACATGAAGTAGGCCTCCAAAGTCAGTTGAAATCAAATGTTTCCATCCATATCTTCCCACCAAAAAAGCTAACTTGAAAAAAGTGCCAGTACATATTAAACTATAAGTTCCTAATAAACCTAGAAATTCAAGAAAACTAGGGGTAAAGAATACATCGCAGAATTGAACATCCTTTTCAAGAGGGAACAGCCTGAATTAGCAAAGTTTCCTAACCTATTACTGACTACTGTCCATTACCTTATACCACCTTCTCCCCACATTTAAACTTCTGTATTCCTGAAGAAAACGACTCATGTTTTGACTCCAAAAATTAAGCTGAGATATTTAATTAACTGAAAATGGCTCATTTAAAATACATTTAATATTTAATTGTTTAATTATTTTTGTGGAAATTGATTTCTTTATGTTTACATGAAAATCATTCAGTGATGCAGGATATTCAGCACTAGATCTCGTAATGTGGATAAGACCCTACCTAAATGGCAAGAAAATCAAAGGAAGATGAACAAAATATAATCAACATTCCAGAAAAAAAACCCACAATGTTTTCTCAAGATGTTTTAATGATCCATTTTACCCTGCTAATGTCAAAAAAGATAAAAAATATCTATGTCAAAGAAAATCAAAATGTATATTGTATAAGCCATATATTTTTAAAGCTCTATTCAAAATGTTACATACAAAGCTAAACTTACTTGATTGTTTTGTAATAAAGAAGAACAAATTTATTTTACTGATTAATTTTCAAACTATTCAACGTAATTTCTTTTAAATTATGTCTGTGTGCTGATGTTAAGAGGAGGTATGTGCTAAATCCTAAATTTTATCATCCTTTGTGGCTAGCTGACTTCATGCTTAACATTTTCCTTTCTATCCAGTCTTGCTTCACAACATTATGCTTTATGAAAAAGGCTCCTTCTTAAGGAAAGATACAACACCTTCAACAGAGGACGATACAGCATTTAAGAGGAAATAGAAAGAGGAATGTCTGTTTATATAAAAGTTGTAAATTCAGAACTCTTCGCCTGAGTTTGAAAGGCCTTCATTGGGTTGCGAAGGAAGGTGGGTTTTTCATGTTGTTTTGTTGTTGTTGTTGTTGTTTTAAATAAATTAGCATTTTGTAACTAATTTTTAAAATATTTCTAGACAAATGAGGTGAAAATGAAAATACATAAACCTGAAAACAAACAAAACAAAAAATTCAGGAAAACTTTATAAACACAACACAAATAACAACAAAAAGAGTATTAAAAAATATTTCATCATTTCTCCACAATCATTCTAGTCCTGCAGTGTGTTTTGGCTACACCACTGATGGTACAAAGAAGGATTTTAAGAAAGTAAGCATGGAGTTTTATCCCTTTATTTTATTTTAAATTCATCAGAACCAAAAACACATTTTCCTTTTCTGTCCTTTGATTTCTACAGTTGCTACTGTTTAAAGAAATGGATCAATATGAACTCATCACTGAAAAAGCTTCTGGTAACAGTACTAAAAATCCCCTGCACTGAAACATTTGCTCTCCCTCACTCTCAGCACCTTTGAGGTGCTGAAACAATCCTGGTTACTGGAAACCAAGCTCTTTGTAGTCAAAGGGAATTTTTCCATGGGCTTTGACAAGGCCAGAATTCCACCTTAGAATTCCACCTTACAATTATTTAATTATTCAAATATTTATGAAAACCTTGAGAAATCTCAACTCTTCCATGTGCTTTTGGGATCCTGAAAATCCCAGAATGTACACAGCAGGTATTCAGCTCTCTTGAAAGAACTTGAATCTGTTTACTTTTACAAAATGCCAGATACACCTGAATTTTCTTTTAGGTATGTGTGTCTTCTGATTGCTGCTGTCTCCTGTTGTGTTTTGCTTTTCTTCAGAAGACACTTACAAGTGAATAACTTTAGTATTTGAATATCAGCTTGATGCTATATTTTAAGACACACTTTGTATAAAATTTATGTGTGCACATCAAGACAGCAGTGTTCCATTGCAAGAGATCAGACATTATTATGTGCACAAAATAATGCCGAAGAAATGTATGAAAGATTTATCCAAGGGTTGTTACATCCCTTTGGGAGTCTAGAGAAACCAAATTTCTCCTGCTGTGAGACATGCAGCAGGGCAACTTCGACAGTGTTTTTGATTTGAAATGCCTTGATGTGTTGGTTGTCCACCCAGCTTGCCTGAACTTTTTGAGAGGTTGTACTGCTATGGGTGCGTTTCCTATAGTCACACATGAGGCAGAGGCAGGAAAAACAAGTCCTTCAGGTTTTGAACGGTGATAGGCCTGATAGTTTAAATTGGTACACTTTCTGATGCCACTTTGACCCCACTTACTACCCTAGATTATCTCAGACTGCAGCAACCACTGTACTAACTAGTCCTTCCCCCAAAGTTTGTTTACAATTATAAGTAGATGTGAAAATTATTTAAAATTATTTTCAGGTTTCCCTCAATGTCTGTATCAAATGATCCCTAACACAATCCGGTTCTGTATTTCCTCTTTCAATACTTCTACTCAATAAAATGAAATGCAATGTAATATAAAGCAGGAATTTTTTCGTTTTGTTTATTATTGACATCAAAATTATGCTTCTAAAGATGATATCCATCTGGCCCATGCATCGTTGTTTAAAACATTACTCATGTTTCAACTCCATGCAAATTGTCTACTATCATGTAGGAAAACTTAGATCCAACTCAGTAAGAGTGGATTGTTATTTTTCCAACTTGCTTCCACAGAAA
This sequence comes from Pachyramphus minor, assembly GCA_013397135.1. Taxonomy (NCBI): domain Eukaryota; kingdom Metazoa; phylum Chordata; class Aves; order Passeriformes; family Tyrannidae; genus Pachyramphus; species Pachyramphus minor. The sequence continues at coordinate 160,949 of VYXB01003275.1, read as the reverse complement.
TAGGATTTTTATTCATTATACTTTTTGATAAATCCAGGTCGAGTTTTCAAAAGTTGTCTTATAACACATTAATTATTTTTTACTTAAAGATCACTTAGGAACTGTCTTGCTAGTGCGTATATAATTATATTATGTTTGCTTTTAAGTGCAATGTTTGTTAATAAATTATAGATTTTATTAAGTTAGTCATTCAAAGTTAAATTACATTTTTAGTAAGACTGTCTCTGTGGCAGTTACTGTTTTACTGATAACAAAACTAAAGTCTACTTTGAGAAAAATGGTCCTAGTTTTCATCTGGAGTTCATGTCCTTTGTGTTTCTGAAGCTATTATCCTCAGAGTTATTTAAAATATAGGCTGCTGAATTTACAACTGATTATTTAAGAAACTGTTACTTAAACCTTAGTCTTCCCCATTATCTAGAGCAATATTGAATTGATTTTTTTGTTCTTTTTTTACAGGATTTTAGCTAACTAATGGAATTGCATCATAACATCACCCTCATCTTTGGCAATATAGTAGGGAATATAATCTGACTGAGTAAAAATTTATCCTTTAAGCCCTGTGATTCCTATTATGTTGTTTTCATCAGCATTAGGCAAAAGATGCCTCTAGGTAAAACTAGTTCAAACAATTGAGAAATTAATTTTTGACAGTATTCTCTTTCAGTTTACATTCACCAATATGTCATTGTGCAAGAGATATTACTTTCACCTTCTCCAAAATCTTCATCACTGAAAGAAGAAATGGTGTGCACAAAAGATTAAATAATTCTGCAAGATAATTTGTATTGTTATCTGAAGCATTAAACTTCAAAAAATTGAGTAACATATTTAACAGGGAAAATAAAGAAACTTCCTATTTTAGCTCTCCTTGAAGAGAGCTAAAATGGCACTCCAAGTTCCCATTAACCTTAACAATGCCATCAGACAACTTTTTGATAGATAAAATATTCCTGTAACAGAAAAGGCTAGATTTGGATATGATGAATCTGATGATAAGTGTTAGCAGGTTCAAAAAGACTGACAGAACTAATATATCAACAGATTCAGTACAGCAGAGAGAGTTCCTGATTGGCATACAAAATCCAGGGAGGCCTTTGTCAACATTATATCCTCTCCCAACATCTTCTGTTACCTTAACATTTCCCAGCATAAATCCAATATAAAACCAAAATACACCAAAATTCCTAATAAATTTTTTTTCAAAATCAGGCGCTTTTTTGAGTGCAGATACCTGTGATGTCAAGCAGACACCTTGAAGGGTACTGGGCTAGAAAGTTTCTATACCTTTATCTGCAAAACTGTGGACCAATACTTAGCCTATGAGGTACTTTCTGATTTTGGTTATTGTTCATAACTTTTGGGGAATTGTTTCCTCATATATTGGCTATTTGTTATGTGGCTATTCTGAGACAGCACAAGTGCGGAGTGCCCTTCTGTGATATGACACATTTAATTTTTTGTGATAATTATGAAGTGAAAACCACCTTTAACACAGAATGAGCTCATATAGAAACAAGGAAATTACTTTATTTGTTGTCATAGCTGAAATGGAACGATAGAAGAAAAGTCAAGGTTGGGGACTTGGGAAGCACAAAAACAGGAGTCTCTTAACTGTTCAGAAATGATGAAGGCAATTTAGAAAGAAAAAACACTTGGCAGACTACAATGTGAACTGAACTCCAGTTTAGTAGCTTGAATTGATACCTTAGGAGGATGAACTGAGGAGGCTGGATCAAAGCTGAAATCAATTTTATTTCCTGGAGAAAAAAAAGAAAAGATTTCATTGAGAATTAAAATATCTCATTTGAATGCCATAGAACATAATTAAGTCTTTGTATTTAGTGTTGCATCAATGGAGAATTAAATTATTTCTTTTAAAGGAGCACTGACCATTCTGAGATGTATTGTCTTAAAGACACACTTTCTCACTTGAAATTCAGGGTTTTTTCTAGATAGTTTTTCAGTAGTTAACAGACATATAGGGGTTATAGTTTACATTGTCTCTTAAGTAACATTGAAACTGTTCTCAGGCGCTTTTTTTAATAGCAGATGATGATAATTATAATTCCACTGTACTTCTACAGATATTCAGTTTCAGTCAAACTATTTTTTAAGATGCAAAAAATATTTTAAAGCAAGCATCAGAAATAAAGATTTTTTTTTCAAAGGTGGATCATCCATAGTCTTGTGAGAGTAGTAATGAAAAATAAAAAAGTTAACATAATCACACTTTTCTCATAAGTTACTAGTGAAGAAAGTCTTCCTAAGGGATGAGAATAATAAAATACACAGTTAATTTTGAAGCTAGCTTTTGTTTCTATTTTTCTCCTATTATCTACATCATGTGTTATTCGTGATAATGGCACTTAAAACTAAACAAGGTCTACTTTTTTACAGCTTTTCTGCCACAGTAATGAAGTAGCTTGCATAACCCCTCTAATTAATTTGGTGGTTTGCATATGTATATAAAAGGTTGATGCAATTTTGTCAAATGTCAACATAGTGAATATTAGGAATACTTCTATTTTAAGTTATTTTTCATCCTGAATCTATCTTAATTGGCTGAATCCTCAGCTGTTACATGACTGCATATAAAACAAGTCAAGATGTCAGAGACACTGACTGTTTGTAATCTGATACTGTGGAAAACAGTGGTAAAGATCATTATTGAGGCCCTTAAACCTTTATTGAAAAAGAAATAACAAAAGGAATTTTGGTCCACTCAGACAGAGATAACTGAAAAAATTCAAAAGCTATTTTATCACGAGTTGATTTCTAAACACTTTTCTCTGCTAACTTTTCCTATCATTCCTCTGTAAAGTTTTTTTGCTGTGACCTCATTTATTATGTTGGAGATCAAAAATCACGTAAAAGAATGTATTCAAGTGCAAAAGGGCTGTGAAATCTAATTAGGTCCAACTGGTTTAGAAATGGATACAGAAATGGATGTGATGAAGACTGCCATAAGCAAACTTTCCTTTTATACATTAAAGTACAGCTTCTCTGTTTTCTCCCCTTCTCTGTAACTTTATTTGATTAAGTAGTTCTATTCTCATCTTATGCTAAAAACAACAAACAATTGAAATTTTGTCTGTGTTAGTGTGAGGGGCTTTCATTCTGCCATGGGGCAAATTCTGCTCTGTATCAAGGGCATAAGTAAAGGCAGAGACTGGGCTCATTTTATGTTCCAGTTCCATGCAAAAATCAAAGTTCTTCAGTACTGAATATCTTTTCTACCCAAGTATGCTCTTAATTAAAGAACTATGCTCAACTCTTTTCCTCCAGGACCTCAAACCTCATAAATTTTGGTTTTTTGGGTTCAAAGTAATCTCAAATTCATTTGTCCCTAATCAGTTAGCTCATTAAGCAACTTTAACCAGCTTATGTAACAGCTTTTATGTTAAATAAATTATAATAAGGAATCAATAGTAAAGCTAGCCTGATCAGAAAGATGATCAAAGCATATACACAAATTATTGGCTGAATGTCCTTGGAGTGTGATCCCTACGAAATTAACATCAGATGCTTAATAGTCTACTAGGTAACTTTTATATTACACATACACAGATACAATTACGAGTACACAAGTCTTGTGTGTTTTCAAACAGCTGCAAGAACAGGTGAAAACTCAAATATATGCATGTGTTCTTCACACTTGAAGTTAATTAAATGCTATTTCTTGGTATGTTCAAAAAATTAATGAATCTGTAAATAATAACATAAATGAAACACTTCTAAACTTTTTTTTTCTTAAATAGTTCTTTTTTAATGTTACATCACCTTTCACATCAGTCTTTCCTTCACCATTTACATTCGTTACTTAACAGGTGGTTAAGTAATATTGAGTTTCTCATTTTCCAGCAGTACATAAAATAGGGTTTATTTTCTGGGAAATTAATTAATGTTCAGATTACTCTCTAATATTTAGTGGATGTAACAAATGTGCAGATTCACCTTTTCGTATACAAGCAGTGGAAAAAAAAAAAAAGGAGGAAAAAAATTAAAGTTTTTTTGTTGAAAAATAATCACCCAGAACATGAAGAATCCTTGCTTAAAGTTCTACTCTGCTCTACAGTGCCACATTGAAGGGTATAAGAAGGTCAAGAAGGCAAGGTTTAGTTTGATATGATTTTATTTTGCTTGAGTTTTTTAATCCTCACTCAGATATCACCAGTAACAAACTTTCTGTAACTGGAATTTGACTAAATTGGTTGATGACATGGGAGGCAGAATAGAATGAACTATTATTTTCTCCCATAGTCTTCTTTACAGCAAATAAATCTGTGGAAAGCTTTCTTACTGAAAGTAACAGATAGATTCTGAATGCCTAAGGGTAAGTATCTTCAGAGGGGAGCTGACCCTAGAAGAGTTACAAGAAATGTTCAACCCTCACAGCTCCTAGCCTTAGTCACCCTTGCTTCTTTGCAGCACTTGGTAATATTTCTCTCTGTTCTCAAAATGAGAAAATAGCTCATGGGAATTGTTTCTTTACTGCATCCAAGTAATCAAGCTTCAGAAACAAATAAATACAACAGAACAAGTGGAAACAGAACAGTCCCCTTTTTCTGTAAGTTTATATTTTATTGTTCTTTCATGGCAAACACGTGTCTCATCACCTTCTATTTTCAATCGTCTGGTAGAGAAAGGGCACTTCCTGTTTACACTGTCTGGTATACACAGGGACTGGAGCATAACTGATACTCTACTTTCCTGCTGTTATAAAAACTTCCCTAATAATAATTATCATTTTCATTCAGAGTCCATTTTTGGCTGCATCAAACTGAAATTCTAAGACCAAGATGCGTAATCATTTTTTTCACATGGTTCACAGGTTAGAAGGAGAAGATTAAGTGCTTCTCTCTTAATTGGGCACTGTGGCTAGCCATGTTAATTTTTATATCCAGCACCTTTGTGTTTCTCTAAGCTGTTGGTGCACTATATAGTTACTGAGCAGTGAAAGTTATGTTTGCAGATCTCTGCTGTTCAAAGCCTCTCTCCAAAGACTGTTCACTACTAAAAATATACAGAAAGGTTTTGCTGCATGCATGATGGCAGGAAATCAGGCAAGAGATTTTCAAATATCATGGTAAAGATGAGGCTGTTTCCAAGGGACTAATCTATCATGTCCAGATCAGTGCTATTCAATTTCTAAATTATCATCTATGCCATAATGATAGTCAGCCCTGAGGCTGATCTGCAATCTTAATTAAAGTGTTGTGAAGTCAGTTCACAACAATGAATTAATTATCTGTGGTAGTGTCCCTAAATTTCAGAGAAAGAGATCCACTTCACAACCGACATGGACTCAGCAGATGTTATCATGGCTAAGCTGATAGCCAAATAATTTAAATGCATCATTTACCCAGTTGGGTCCAGTTGCAGCTGCTCTAAATTCAGTCATGCCAAAATGTTTTTATTCTCTCTCTGAACTGAGTTTACGAAGATTCAGAGAAAACCTGTTCATAGGTCTTTTTAAAAGTTCTCAACAATGTTGCTTTGTACAGAAGATTCACATTGGAACTTAAGATTGTAGACCTTCTCCATATCCTTACAAATCAAGCACATATGCATATTATGTTTGGAGACTTTGAAAATTATTTCTGTTTTGTTTCTTGGAATAAATCTGGGTAATGGTAAAAAAATACTGTCTAATTCTAATACATACTACTGTGCAAATAGCAGTTTTCAGATTAACATCTGGAGAGAGAGAGAAATGATTGACAGATGCAAAACTACATTCTCACACATGTTACTCAGCAAGAAACAAAACTTTTTGATTTGCAGTTAATTAGAAATAGAAGTCATAAAAATATTTCTTAAATACTGCCACCAGAGCAATGTACTATCTGTAAATGCTTCTCTTTTCAAGCTTGTAGCTTCTTCTTCCACTTAGCCTCAGTCCCAAAAGTTGTTGCACAATAAAAATATATACAGTTTCATAAGGGAAATCCAACACAATAAATATTGCAGGATTTTTTGTCCTGGTTTGAGTTTGATTATCTTCCCCTTGGACAGATGGCAAAATCAAGCCCTGTGAACCTGTGAGATAGAACCTTCCCTTACAGAGCCATCCCACTCATTGCTTTATCTACCCGTCACCCAATGAGAAGTACTGCTCTACCCTTGTATGTAGCCTGAGGTGTCCCTCATGTTTCTAGTTCCAGTCCAAGGTGGGACAGGCTCTCTCTTCCACCCAGACTGCTTGGGTTAAAGGTGCCACAGTGATACACACTAAGAATTGCGTGTCCAGTCTTCATATTACACTTTTCAGTTTTCTTTGCTTTGGGACTTTAATGTTTTTGAGAGGAACTAGATCCTTTTATTTACTTCAAGCCTTCTACAATTTAATTATCTCTTTGTTCTGACCACAGAGCCAGGATAGGAAATTTGTTTGGTTTTTTTTAAAACTATGTTTTTTTGATCATTCATCATTTAATATACATTTCTGATTTTTTCTTTAAAAAAAAATTCCAATCTTTTCACATTCTTATTAGTTCTTTCATGCCCTACAGCATTCTTTTTTTGCCTGAATTCCCCATATTTCTCCTTTTATTTATTTGTTACAGTGATTAGCAAATTCATTTTACATTTTACAAATTGTTGAAAAGTATTTGGCCGCCTCTATATTCCCAGCTGTAAAGTTTCTTCAATATTGTTTTAATACACTGAGCAGATTATTTTTCTGAAACTGCATGACTGGTTTATTAATCATTTATATTTGGATATTTGTCATTAGAGTCCTTGTAAAACTGCCATCAAACATCTGAAGAGCAGATCTCCTATGTGAATAGATAAAATATGAATAGATCAAATATATCCTATGAATAATATTATAGCCAAATTGTTAGTTTAAATAGGACAAACTACTTACTGATGCAGACATTTTGAAAGCAATTTAAAAGTTTAGCAAAATTAAGATTTTTAAATTCTTAGATTATAAAGAAAAATAAATCGCTCTGGCAACTTATTACAACCCATTCAATAGCTGAACCAGACCTCGACTATAGATGCAAGTTAAAATATTTCCCTTCTCAATAAAAAAGAAAGAATTTTGAAATAATACATTAAAAATGTCATTGAGGGCACTGTAGATGACTAATGAGTAACTTGAAAAGAATGAGTTCAATGTTTAGCCTTATATGATTATTTATTGACTGGACTTTTTTTGCCATATCTATTTTTTGATTGACCTTTTCAGAAATATAAGAATTACTCTGTGTCTCTCACCATATTTATGAGGTTTTGATGCTAGTGATTAATGACTGAAGAAAGTAGATATACCACTAAAGATTTGTTCTCTTTTCTTATTATATTTTAAAGGGGAAATAAGTCACTTCTATCAACACTGCATCTATGCAAACAACAGTCTGCAGACTTGAAATTACTTGCAGGAATATGTTTTCCTTGTTTTTTCACAAACTTGGTATCTATGAATTTGTTTTTAAACAGGAAACCCAAATGTTTCTATGAAGAATGACTTGTGCTTAAAATGTACATTTTATCATTATATTGGTTAAATGTTTAGCCTGATTTAATTTAGGCAATGATCTCATTTATTTAGCAAAACAATTCATAAAACCCTTCATAGGAAAGAAACAAATTTGAGATAGTCAGAAACTGTGTGAAGAATTGAGAGGTAAACCAAAACAAAACCACAGCTTTGATTCCTCCTCTTGATAGATGGAAGGAAAGGCAGTTTCAATTTCTCCTGTGATATCCATGTAATAAAACATATTTGATATCTCAACAGCAGACAAAAATTTACATTTAAGTGAGAATAGATGAAATTGATCAGGAATTGATATGATTATGCCTTTCTGTTCAGTTGTAACTAATGAAACAGTTTAATGCCCATGAAACAAAATTGGTGACAAAAGTAAGAATGTAACTGGCAAGAGCAAAGAGACAGTGAAGGAGAATATTCATATATACACACATTAGCCTGGTTACATCCTGGCTTGTATCAGAAAAAGTGTGAACAGTGATCGTCCCCGTGTACTGGACACTGGTGGGGCCACACCTCGAATCCTGTGTTCAGCTGGGAGCCTCTTGCTACAAGAAAGATGTTGAGGTTCTAGAGCATGACCAGAGAAGGACAATGGAGCTGGTGAGGGGTCTGGACAAGAAGTCGTATGAGGAGAAGCTGATGAAGCTGGGGATGTTGAGCCCAAGAAAAGATAGCTCAAGGGAGACCTTATTACTTTCTTCAACTACTTGAAAGGAAGTTGCAGCAAATTGCGGGTCAGCCTCTTCTCCCAGGCAACTGCTGACAAGACAAGACGAGATGGCCTCACTTTGAGACAGAGGACATTTAGGTTGGATTTTAGGATTTCTTCACTGAAAGGATGGTCATGCATTGGAATAGGCTGCCCAGGGCAGTGGTGGAATCGCCATCCCTACAAGTATTCAATAGTCCTGTAGATGTGGCAGTTGAAGACGTGGTTTAGCGGTGAACATGGCAGTCCCAGGCTAACAGTTGGACTCAATGATTTAAGAGGTCTTTTCCAGTCTTAATGATTCTATGACTCTATATGGTTTAGAGGAACAAAAAGAAATAAAAAAGGAAAAAAAAGTCTTTTTAATGTTTTGGCAGAAGAAAATGTCTCTAATAACTCATTGGACAAATCTGCTTTCTGTGTATGAAATTCTAGTAGGAGTCTAGTAAAATGAGTAAACTAAGACAGAAATTTTGGTATCTAACATGGAGGAATAAAATCTCAGGTAAAAGCAGTTACATTTTACAAATACTAAGTTGGTAAGAAATCAGAAATAAAAAATATACTTTTTTTATGAGATTATTCAACTTTTGCCCTCTGGAATTCTGTGTCACTTTTCCTTTTTTTGTTTAAACTAGTATTTTTCACATCTACAATTACTGTCCCTCTGCTTCCAGAAACCATGATTTTATACTTTACTTTTTTCTCAATTATTTGGTTCTCGAAGGAGGGTAACTTCCCTTCCCTCTGCATCTCTCTCTTCCTCATTGTTTTGGTCTTTTCTCCTCCCCTCTCCTCTCCTCTCAATGTGTGGGTTTTTTCTCTTGAAAAATTCAATAATTTGATTTAGTGACATCTACAATGAAAGAGAATTCACATGAACAGTTAGAGTGTCTCAGCTGACACAGAATGGCTTTTTAAATTTCAGCAACTTTTTTTGTGTCTAAGTCTTTATATTTCTTTCTAAGTTTTTTAAAAATCTAGTGGAGTTCATATGTTATTATTCATGTTATATGTTTGTTATTGGAGGTACCTAACCACACACTTAAGTTTGTTCCTCAGTAGTCTCACAGAAACTATCAGGACAGTTTACATACCTGAGCTTCAAAAAGAGCTTTATAAATCTTATTTCTCAGAATGGCATAGATACCACATTACTTTGCAATCTCTGAACTGTCTTTCAGCAACCACATTGCTCCCTGTTTGCCTCAGTTTCCATGCTGTCTCATCTGTCCTCCTTTCTTAGGGGATGTCTACAAGGCTACATAGCTATCATAACTGCTGCTAGACCTTCCAAAACATTCAAAATGTGATTCCCAGAATAGGCAACTCCCTTCCCTCTTGACAGGAGGTCTGGTTGCGTTTGTCTGCCCAGAGCACAGCAGAGTTGTGCAGCTGTCTGCATGTCACTATGGAACTTCTATGTGTGTGATTAGCAACCAATTCTTGCATAGCAGTAATTTGAGCCCTGGTCTCCATGGTCTCCCAAACACTAATTGGTCTTCTAAGGTGAAGATTGTTCAGAGATAGAGATGTCCTTATTGCATACAAGAATATTAGTGTGGGAAAGAGGAGAAAAAAAGATTAACTCTGTAGGTTGCTCTTCAAGGCACTTGTCAGGGACATGCAACATAGAGATTCATGGAGATTCTAGCCCAGGAAATTTGAGATAGTTATGCAGAAGTGATACAATTTGTAGCGGAGTAACTGGAAAAAAAATCTCTCAAATTACTTTGTGATATCTAGATTTTTCATATACACAGGGAAATTAAATTCAAGTTCTGGCTACAAATCCCTTCCATATGACAAGTAAATACTGTTCTTGTGAGTGGTGCAGTCGGGGTTACTCTTATTTTTCCTAGATAGAGGGATACTATGAAAATGTCTTAATGTAATAAAATTCAAACATTAAATAGATGTATCTTTGGTGCAGACTGGAAGGTCCCTACCTCTGCTTAGAAGTTTAGGTACCTGGGTGGTACTCTTTTTCTTTTTCTGTTTTATACCCAGAAGATCTGTGAATCTTTACACAGCCTCTTAGCTCTTACCATGATATCTCCTTCTGTGTGAGAAGTTTGTTTTGCCAACTGTCCCATTAAATTTGGATATGCAGTGTTGATTTTCCCCTGCCTTATTACTTTTTTTTAGGAAATAGTTAAATGAAACTTAGATTAACAAAGCTTGAGGTATAATACATCAGAAGAGCCACTAGCCTGTTCATCTGTGCTCCTCTAGTGCTCAGTAAATGTGATGTCATTAACCATAGGTAGGTTAGAAAGTAAAGAAGGGTAAGCAATGTTCAGCACCTGATTTGGGCCATGAGGCACTCCTGGGGACAGTCACTATGGCTCATCTGATACACAGTAATTGAACTGTAAGAATTGCATTGTGTGCAAACCCCTTAAATGATCCCTAAATCTCTCAGAAAGATTCTGGCAGAATGATATGTATCAATACATCTGTACTACTTTTCTGCCTCCACAGTACTTCTACAATTATAAACAGTTTTCTTTAGTTCAGTACTGCCTTTATCACTCTCCTTCCCTTCCACAGCTACAAGAAATGACCTGGATTCCTATTGTAAAACATGTCAGATGATGTGCCTGTCTGATTAACAATATCAGGCTTGTGTCTTATCTTTCTGCAATTGGACATAACTCCATTGTGAGGATGTAAGGGAATTGAGTTAGAGATGTCCCGTATAACCCTGTGAAGATTGATGTACACTGTTGAATCTCTGACTACAGGAGTTCCCTCTGGACGACAGGATGGGAACAGTAGGATATTTTGTTATCTATGACCATGACATTATGTCCTAGTTTCATACACCGCAGTATAAAGCAGTTACTCTACTCAGAGAAGTTACTTACAGAGATGATGTAGATGGAATAGCAGAAGAGTAAAAATTATTTGTTCAAAATGAAGCATTTCAAGACTCTTCCTAAGAAAGGATGTTGTTTGGCAATTACATTAAACAACTTCATGGAGACTACCGTCTTGCAGATATGTGCTGCTCTTCATGATTCTGAATGTTGCATGCTTGCAGTAGTTCTCACCTTCACCTAGTTTCCAGACCATCTATAAAATTCTCAATATGGTTGTGCAATATATTTCTGCTGTGATTCCTGACATTTTTTGTGATCAGATACAGAGCTGGATTAAAAAGTAGTAAATACAATGCTGATTGTATGATTTCTGTTAGATGCCAGACTGCATTCTTAACATCCTCTTACCTCCCCTGTTCTGCTCCTTTTCTTTCTGTGGTGAAAGACTTTCAAGTGGCTGTACTTTGTTCTTTGGTTTTACTCTCATAGGATTCCTTAATATGTGGGTTTAGGCTCTCATTTCCATAACTAGAGTCAACAGAGGAGGTTTCATCCTGAAGTTACTTTAATGATAAAGCATTGCCTTCTTAGCAATTCAAGAGAATCTCAGAAAAGCATCAGAAATTAAAAAATAATGACCTGCTGAATAGGCTACATTGGATTTTAGATCCAATCCTGCTAGATTTCACCTGTCATATACTGGGGGAGGGGTGTATTGATTTAATTTTAAGCAGAATTTTAATATTATAGAATAAAACAGTTTTCTGTGATAAGAAAGATTTGTGAAGCTAATGCATGAGACAAAGCACAAGATGAATAGAGAGGATTTTGTTTCCACAAAAGCCCTAAAAGACAATTTTTATGTGGTTGCAGACTCAAAAAAAAAAAAAAAACAAACCAAAAAAAAACAACCAAGACAAACCTTGAATGCAGTGCAGATAGCTCCAGAATCTTTATCACAATACTGAGCTGTCAGAAAGCTGCTCAATTGTTTTTTTCTTTTTTTTCTCTCTGTAACACTTTTTAGCTTCCTACAAAATGGGATTAAAGGGGAAGCAGCTCCTGCTAGCCTTGGAAAAGCTATTTAGCTTGCATATTGTGGAAATGTCTTCCCCAGCTAGTTACTGCCGTTTTATAACACTGCAGCATATTGGATCAAAGACTAGAACTGCCACCTCCTGTTTACAATGGGCTGGAGCAGCCATAGAAGTGTCAGGGCTACTTTCTGCCTCCGTGTGATTGGGAATAAGACTGACAACGGTAGGTTGCTACCAACAGGTTAATTTATTTTTTTTTTAAATTAATTTTTGGCTTTCACCTGCAATGTCAATGCAAGTAAAGCTAACATTTTCAGCCCAGAAGGGAAAGTGTCTTTTTTGCATCCTTTTAAATACTCTTGAATACACTTGGAATAATAGTCACAAATGTGCATGTAGTACTACTGTTTCAGAGATAATTTCAAAGGCATGGAGACACAGGAAGAGAGAAACTAAAAATAATCCCTGAAGTGCATTCTAGATTTTTCATGTATGTTATACTGAGACAAGAACTGCTGTTAGACTGCATAAACACTATATCCCAAGGCTTAACACTTAGAGAGGATACTTTTACATCTCTGTCAGTACCAAATTTGTGTGAGAGTCGTCAGTGATTTCCATTTTACTGTGACAATATGGTGTTTAAAAATATCAATTGACTGATAAGAATACTTCCTTTTAAAAGTGAACTTACATTCCAAGTATCCAGAAGGTGTAATTTTGGAGCTCTGGTAACATAATCGGCATTTAGCAGCCAAATTTCTAGTTTATGTTTCTGATTTATCTTTCCAGCTTTGAGAAACTGACTTAGCTGATTATTTTCACCAGAGATGCAGAGCAGAGAGACAACAGACTACAATTTTCTCACTGGACTCAAATACAAACTTTAAGATTCCCATCACTGACTCTGCCTGTTAATGTAAGTACCTTAGCAAAAAGACGTCCACGTACCTTTAAAAGTGGCTTTTCAAGAGACAAAAAAAAAAAAACACCACAAAAAAGAAACGTAGGTACTCACCATGTTCTTATAACACCAGCTAAGGTGGGAGACCTGTGCTTTTCTTTTGTGTCATTTCCATATATACCTTAAACAAGGAATGTCATTCTTTTTCCTGTATGTGCCTTGAATTACCTAGGAATTACATCATTGCTCACATTAGTGGTAACTTAGGGACTTTTGCATAGAGACTTCTAACATTTTTTGCAGTCTGCACAGGTGCCCTTTTTCCTTCATGATCTTCTACATTCTACGTTTCTGATTCGATGATGATGGCAATTGTGCATCCATTTCCACCCTAGGACTTGCATACTAGGTGTGTAATATTTAAAGGGATTAAACTTTGATAAGACTGCTTCATTCGGTATCACAAAACTGCATGTAAAATAAGGTGTGAAATGTTTGGTACCTTGAAAAGGAAATTATTTTTGATGCACTGACATGTACAGTGTTTGTGGACATTTTACAAAGTGCATAGAAAGAAATTTTTTCTTCTTTAAAGCAAGGCCCTGAGCCATAAAAGCAGTGCAATTTGTGCAGTTTTTAGCACTTAGATATTAGCAACTAATTCATATGAAGGCTAAAAGTAATTTTAAAGCTTTAAAATTATGCTGGATGAAAAGTTGCATTTGATCCTCCCTTTTTTTTTTGTGCTTTTGTGTAAGAAAGTACGCCTTATATTTCTGGAAAATATTTGAGACTGAAAAGTATACATATTTTTTCTTAAATATTTTTCCCTTTCTGCATTGAGAGATCAGTAAGTTACTGAAATCTCTTCAGTATTTTTTCTAAACTCCTCTTCAAAAATTAAGAGACACAAGACTTTGTATTTTAGGTCTGTTAATGCAATCAAGAAATTGAGTCAGTAGAAAATAATTCAAGAAAAGTCTGATACTTGGTAGCTCAGAACATAAATAGGATTTTGAAATGTAGCTCACACTGAAGTCCTTGAGTTTTCAGCCTGGTTCAGTTAGACTATCATAACAAAACTGAGTGATTATAATGACTACTACCTAGTTATAATTGTATATTTTAATTAATTACTTTTTCTCTCAAACATCCTGGTTCACACATTTATTCATTAAGATTCCAACCATGTTTTTTAATATTCTTTTTTAAACCTTGGTGTCCTTGTGTGTATTTGCTCAAACAAGAAGCCAAGAGGAACCCTTTACTTTCCCTATATTTACCCAAATTTATTTAGTCAGTTGTACAAAGAGCAGTTACTTCAAACTCTTCACATCAGGCCCACTTCAAACAGTATTCTAGTACTTTTCTTGCTGCTACTTCTTGCCTTGTATATTAATTTTAAATATCTTCATCTCGTTCTTCTCTATGTGCAACTGTTTAAAATATAGAAAGCAAAACACTCTGATGGTTACAGAAGCCATCAGAATAGCTTTCTCTGGCTCAGGTCCCAAAGGAAAAATTATTTCCTTTGTTAGTGACTCAACTTTCATTAAATTTTGAGAACATTTCACTGTGGAACTGTAAAGAACTACTTTCCAAGGAGAGCAACCATGTGTGTGTTCTTGCTGGGTAGTGGATGGGTGGTTACACTCAACCATTTCTTTTCTCTTCTTCTAGCTGTAATCTGCAAATGCTGTTTTAATAATGTTATCCCAGAGAAGGAAAAAAGAAATCACTGAAATGTTTATTATATGAAAAGCAGTCTTTGAAAAAAAATATTGATTTGAATGCTATTACTTAGGCAAAGTCAGAGATTCAGCAGAGTTTATCACTGGGTAAGAAGGAAAATGGCTGCAGATACAGGTAAACCTAGTTCATGTAATTTCTTTATATTCTTGGAAAGTAACCATCTAATCTCAGACCACCCGGTGAGGCGCTCTCTTGTTTTTGCACCTAAATAGTCAGTTTCTGGAAAAAAGAAGAAAAAATTGTGTAGCTGGGTTACTTTCCTTCTTGATAGATATGATTGATAAATAAAGAAGAGTTAGGCATTTCTTAACTGTTTCACCTGTAATTTGGATTTCATTTTTCATCTCAGAGAACAGAGTTGTCGGGACTTTAAAATCCCTTCCCTTTGTTGATATTTATAAGCCACAGAAGGTGGAGGTTAAGCTCTGGCCCTGTTTTCAAAGCCTTTTCTCGTCAGCCAAGGTCAGGAGCTGAGCTCCTGAGGGACCTTGTGTTCATAGTTATAGTACCAATGAGTTATGCCCTTGAAACTGCATCTAGTTCTGCTGCACTTCAGATGTTTATGTGATGCTGTTTTTAGTACCTTGATTAAGACTTAGTAGTAAACATAAAGTAACTCTTCTTGTCACTATATATTTTCACAGTTTTACTATTTTTTCACCACTCCTCTTTATGATCAGAGTAATAAATGCTCCTCTATAGGTTTTTTCCATGACATTTTATGCGTCTGACTCCACAAATAAAATGTGCTGCAGCAACATTAAAAAAATGTCTCAAACAGTTAAATAAGCTGAATGACCTTATTAAATAGATATTTTGCAATATTTAAAAGTAAGAGATATAGTTTAGATAAAATATGCAATCAATCGGTTTTGTGGTTCAAATTGCTTTTTTTTTATTATTTTGATTCAGTGAAAGATAACCCAGAATTGAAGCAGCCTGGACAAATTCATCCTTACAGAATGTAATTATGATTATAATTACACGCAAATATATTTAAGACTATCCCTATTCATTCTTGGCATTTTCTTAAAGATTTGTGGAACTGTGAGCTTTTCCTTTTTTTTTTTGTCTTCATAGTGTAAAGTGAAGATCAGGTTCAGTGTCTAATGAGGTAGCCATTCTGAACACGTAGAGACAAAGAAGAGGTTTCCTTGGCAACGAAAACCATGCCAAAGCTCTCAGAACAGTTATTTCCCCTGTATTCGGGTTCCTTTTTTATTTAGGATGCCTGTTAGTGTGAGTTCACTGGCAATGCCTGGCAGGTTTTCCAGAGATTACAGCTTCTTAATATACATAACAAAATACAGCTAAGGCTATGATTTATGAGTAAACTGAAAAGTAGTGAGCTGATATTTTTTTTTTTTAGTTTTAAATTTTTCCTTATGGAAGCTTAAAACAATTATTACGACAAGATCACTACATATGTCTAAGGCTATTAAATATATTGCCTTTATCTCTTCAGAACTTAACTGTTCTTAGCAAAATTTGTGTGAGTTCATTGAATTCTCAGCCATATTTATGCTATCACTGGAATAAGCACTGATTGAGGTTTTAATTTTGAAACACTCATGAATTTAAGCATATATAGATTCAGACTAAAGATTCAGAACTATATATAACTTCAGTTTAAGTCTTTAGTTTAAATGTGGAGAAGGATTGCAGCAATGTAGTATTGAAATTTTAGATGATTTTTACTATTACAAAGTAAAATGTAATTACAATGAAAATTAGTGTTTTATTTAGTTCAAATCTCTACTTACTAACAACATTTGAAATCTATGATTTTTTTATCATAAAGAATTGTAAAATCAGATTAAGATATTAATTCTTCTACATCCTTAAAGTTTCTTGAGGGAACTGAGAAGATTACTACATCACCCAGCCCCAAAATTGGTCAGTATTCTGAAATTGTTCATGCAGTTATCCAACTCAGATCAGAGATTTAATCTGGAAAACATTCTCAAAGTGCACCTGTTCACATATATTAAATGTATCATTGCAATTTCCACTTCATGTAGAACAAAAATAGTAATCTCATGTCCAAGATGTCAACTGGAGATATGGAATAGAATAGTCCCAGTTGAAGGGACCTACAAAGATCACCTAGGCCAACTGCAAAAAATATATATTTAATTCCACATTCTTCTTCAAGAGAATTTAAACCAACTACTTTTCTTTCTTTGTCCCTCCCTCTCTTCACTGTTCCTACCTTCTTTCCTTCTGTTCTCTTGCCCTAATAAACACAGCCTTGTAACTACATCATTGTGTGAAGGAATGGACAGCAAATGCATGAATATTTTGAGGCAGTAAAAAGGAATGTTTCTGGACAAGCACTGCAATCAGAAGACTTTTACTGCAGTCATCATTTCATCTGTCAGTAGCTGAACTTTTAAATTCAGCTTTAATCAGCTGAATTAATCCAGCTCNGGGGGGGGGGGGGGGATGTGAAATCACTTTAAAGCTCTTCAAGGGAAAATTCAAGCATTAAGATCCCAAGGGGAGAAAACCTCCCTACAGCCTTGAGTAAAGAATCTAAAAGGCAGAATTTAATATCTCTCTATTCATTATTCACTATTGATGATCTGTAGGAAGCTACATAAAGAGTGGCTATGCATACTGAGTGGAGTCCTGCATATTTAGACAGGACCCTAGGCAGGTGCTTCCACTGGGATCTTAAACAGATGGCAATTAACACCCCTGTCTGTGAGACACAAAGTTTTTCTGACTGCACTGGAGCAATTAGGAGCCTTAAAAACAGGCAAAGTTTGTTAGGTCTGGTTCTCATACTCTAAATAAATCACAAGTTTATGTGGGATTGATAGGGCTGGGAAGATATTGCTTGGCTCTTCTTTACATCCCATCTCAAATTCAATTCCATTATTATATGTAAAGTCAAGTTAGTTGCTAAATAGTAGGAAACCAAGGAAGAAAATTAAAAGTTAGAAATAAGAGTAAAAATAAATCAAAAGTAGAATCTTGCTTTGAACTACTAAGGATGATACTCTGGTGGGTTTTTTTTTCTCCTGTGAAGGTTGCAAAGGAAACTCATTTCAGCTTTGTAAGACCACAGTGATTGCTTCAGATACAAAATGAATCAGGCTTCTTGTTGGATTATGTGGATGGTATTTCCACTCTTCCCTAGTGGGATAATTCACAGCCTGCAGCTGTGACATGAAAACTCAAATATTTTTCTCTTTCTGTTTGGCTTTAAATGTAGGACTTGCATTCATTTGCTGCTTTTAAGAACAGGGAAAAAATTGAAAGCCCAATAAAGATTAGTAGTTTGAAACAGAGCAGTCATAAAACAAAACAGCATAAACAAAGAAGGAATTAATTTGCATCTTTTTAAGTAGTAATAGCCTAGTACTTGAAAATGAATGAGAAGATATGTACTTGCTCAGGTGTATAAATAATAAGATAATGGTTGTAACAACCCCCTTTGTACTGTTAAGAATCATAACTCTTTATTTACCTGCTCTTAAAGAATTAAATTTTCTTTTTATACAGCAAAATTGGTTTGCATTACTAATACCTATTAAAAAAAATCTTGGATTCTGTGTGTGCAATTCAAACAAATCTGGTAATACATAAACCATAAACTTACATTCTACACCATTAAAAACACTTTGCAAATTCCCAGATGAACTTCACTTCCAAGTACATTATTATTAGTTAAGAATCTCTCCTATCAGTGAAAGACAACAAACAAACCAACAAACAAAAAATTAGACAAACAACCCCCCACAACAAAACAAACAAAAATGAAATAAATCCACAAACAAACAAAAAAACCTAAACAAGTAAAACCTGAATTCCATGTTTCCTTGCTTGCTAATACAACATAAAGTTGATCTTCCATGGCATGTTTCTTAAAAGCTGCTCTAAAGTTTTTTCATATCCTGTAAATTATTTTCTTTCCCTAATGGCTTGCTGTATTATTTGCCAGTACAATGACTAGGAAAGCACTATTAACACTTAAGATAATTAAGGTTTTCAGAAAACATTGGTTATGTTGTTCTCATTAACAGACTAAAAAAAAAAATGCTATTCAGATATATGAAAAAGAAGATTGCTTTTAAATCTCAAGAAATGAATGTAAGTGTTCATATTCTGGTACATTAACAGTTTGTTCCAGTACATTGATGTTTTATGTGGAAATCCTACTCTGCAATTAATATGCCTGATGCAAATTGAAAAACCAATAATCCATCCTTCTCTGTTGTAATGTAAGAGCATATTATTATTGAGAAGCTACAGGGTACCAGAACCATTTTTTAAAGTTGAATGCTCATTACCTTAAATTTGCATATAAAATGGTTTGATTTCAGAGTAGGTAATATATGACTGAATGTATCATGATGCACATGAAAATGTGACAAATAACAATAATAATAATAATAATAATTAGTCCAGTGTGTTTCACCTCTACAGAGATATTTACATTTTCTAGCTTTAGTAATTAAAACAGCTTAAAATTAAACACAAAATGGTAATGAAATACCTGACTGTTCTAGATAACATGAGATATCTCTATGGTCACTTCTATGAAACTGGGAAATAGTGTGATCATTATTATCTTGTTAGGAATTTCCTAAATCTACCGAAGAGAAAAAGTTACATATTTCTATATATGATGTCAGTTAATAATTGTGTAGGTGTAAATAAAATATATCACTGCCACTTCCTCTCACCTGGAGGCATTTTTAGCTGAGATGATTGTTAATGGTTGATTTTGAGATACCCTTTCCTGATCAGACATGAAACATATATTATGAAGGAGCAGAGTTGGCCCTCGCATGATGCCAAGTACCCAAAAAACCATTCTGTGACTCCTCAGCTGGTGAGGGGGAGAGGAAATATAAGGACTCTTCACACCCTTCCCCTGCCCCTGTTCCTCCCACAAGACAATGTCCTCCAGGAATTTCTCCAACATGAGTCCTTCCCACAGGCTGCAATTCTTCACAAATTGCTCCAGTGTGAGTCCCTTTCACAGGATGCAGCTCTTCAGGAACAAGCTGCTCCAGCAGTATATTTCTCACAAGGTCTCTCACAAAGTCCTGCCAGTGAACCTGCTCCAGAATGGGCTACTGACTCCATGGGGCCACAGGCTGTGCCAGGAACTTGCTCCACAGTGGTTTCTCACAGAGTCTTTGGGGGCATCCACCTGCTGTGACATGGGGTCCTCCATGGGCTGCAGGGAGACAGCCTGTCTCACCACGGTCTTCCCCATGGGCTGCAGGGGAATCTCTGCTCTGGCAGCTGGAACATCTCCTCACTCTCCCTCTTCAAATGACTTTGGTGTTTGCAGAGTTGCTTCTCTCAGAGTTGCTTCATTTTCCTCTCTCTGGTTGGAGTTGCCCATACACAATTCACCACCCACCCTCTTCTTAACTGTGTTATCCCAGTGGTACTACCACCACCACTGCTACCTTGGCCAGTGGTGGGTCTCTCTTGGGGCCCACTAGCATATGCTCTATAAAATGTAGGGGAAGCTTCTTGCATTGTCTCAGAGAAGCCCCTCTTGTAGTTCTCCACTACCAAAACCTTGCCACACAAACGCTAATGTTCCACCCCTTGCCTCTGTGAATCTCATATTTACAAATTATCATTCAAATCCACATTCATCACACAATCTTCACAAACTTCACTCACATAACTCACATCAACAAAAAAATTCCCTACCTCAAAATGAAAATAACAGCATTACAACATGGAAGAAGTCGCTGCTCTAGTAATTTTCTTACTAACAATGATGGCATCTCATTGTAACTCTTTATGAATTTTACTTCTTCATATAGCTTACCACAAGCTAAACTCAGAATTAATAAAATCAGTAAACTAGGTTCTGCAAAGGTTACAGCAAAATTGGTTTCAAAGTCTGATTAAAAACCTCGCTTTGTTCTTGCTGATAGGTTATTATTTTTCTTAACGTGTAATGTTTAGTGGAAGCAAACCCCCAAACCCCAAAAAGAAAAATCTAAATGTGTGATTGATAGTTTTGTTGGTATGTTATTATAGTTAAAAACTTGCTTTGAAATAGAAGATCTTCAAGGCTTTCTTGGCTTCACAAAGCATTTTCTCTTGTCAGGAAAAAAAAAAAAAGCCATTGAATTTTGTACCAAGAAGAAACAAATCCAGAGCTAAGTACACACTTTTGTCACCCAGCAATGCCAGTTCACGACTCATGTCAAATTTTTTATTCATGTTTTCATCTCTTTCCTATTTTCTCTTTCACTGTTATGAATCTGGACATTGTTGATGAATTTGAATTCATCTCTAAACTCTTGCCTTTCCTTTCTTTCATGGGTTCATTAAGTATTCCCTTTGATGCCGAATTTGCCCCAAAAGGCACAACAAAACTGTTTAGAGACAGAGTTTTATGCCTTCACCTTCAGTCAAGAAAAGAATAAGGTTGCATTAACAGAAATACTTCCTCCTGTTACAGTTAAACAGGAGCTAATGATTTGTAATGTGTACAAAAACAAACAAACAAACAAACAAACAAAAAAGGAAAAAAACCACATAGAAAATCCCAATTACTTATTCCCATTAACATTTATAGGAAAATATTCTGACAAGAAAACTATTTTGTTTTCTTAATTGTCATAGTGTCATCAAATTACTGCTCCTTCATGTCTTCAACTCTCTGTAGCAGAAATAAGAGCATAAATCATCTCTGTTGCTTTACCATCTCTGCTGCTTTTCCCTTAGTGTATTTCTTATTTCCTTGTTCAAGCTACAGAAGTATTCAGTGCTGAGACAAGTGAAGGGAAAAAGCCTTATGGCTTTCTCCAAATAGGACATGGTCTATGATTTACCTCAGTGCTTATCACATACCTATTTCCATGAAATACATGCTGCAGCGGAATGAGATAATATACTCCTGCTTTTTTCTCGATATTGCAGCAGCAAATTCACATGATACATTAAGCAAAGTCTTCATCAGTCTATTGCATTGAATATGCAAGAAGACCATATTTTGAAAATTTTGTACTGTCACACCATGCTAAGTTTCAAGAGAATATCTCAAATAATACTTATTTCCAGAAAGACCCTAAATAATATAATGAAATTTAGTAGAATGTAATTTAAACTGTTAGCAAGCAGATAGAGGGTATGTTGTGGCTTGGTATTCTCCAATTCAGTGTTCCCACCGAAACCATGCACTGCTCGCTCGCTTCCCCCTCCCCTTCTTCCTCCTGTGATGGGCTGGAGAGGAGAATTAGAGGCACAAAAGGTAAAAATCATGGGTTGAGACAAGAACAATTTACTGGAAAAAGTAACAGATAAGAAAACAAAGAGTAATAGCAACAATAGTAATGACAAAAGTGTTCAAGAGAGAGACAACTGATCCACATGCAAAATGCTCCACTCGACCAATCCAACCCGGAAGAGAGCCCTTTCTTCCATTCCCAGAAAATGCCATAGAATAGCCTCCAGTAGCCATGCCCCTCCTGACTACTGCAAAAATTAATTGTGTCCTAGCCTGAACCAAGACAGGATGTTACAAACTTCAGTGAATCCTCATAGTTCAGTCATGACCTATGATAGCCTCATATATTCCTAAAGGGTCCCAGCTAGAAGCCTTCAACAGAAGATGCCACCCGACTCTCTGTTACCAAAATCTAACCATATCATCTCAGTCGACAAGCAGAACAGCAACTTCCTACAGCTACCCAGTTTGTACTGGAGTGCTGGATACTTCACTGCTAATATTCTTACTTTAGGTATTGCCACAGCTGTGGGAAATTAACACCTCATATCAAATCCTCTTTTTTAAAGCCAGATAAAGGTTTAGTACAAGAAAAACAATAATGTGTAATAATACACCAATTCTGTTTAGAGACACCATTTTTTTGCCTGTGTTTTAGAACCCCAAGAGATTTTGCTATCTGATTCGTGCAACAAAAGTAGTAGGGATACAGCATAAGATCATGAAATCAAAACCTTCCTTCAAAGGATTGCTTCCTGAACAGAATTCCCTTTCTGGGCACACATGCAGTTTTCTGAAACCAGAATATTTGTGAAACCATATTCAGACTTTATTCTATCCTTCTTCAGGAGGCAGCTTTTCATTTTCTTCTTTCTACAGAAATGTGGAATGACAGACTTAAAAAGTACTGCAGTCATTTGGATATTACAGATCTATCTTGATCTTGGTCTGTATACAGAATGTGCAAACCACTGCTCCAGTACTTACCTAGCAACAAAAAGTTCATCCTTCCCTTCTTGGTTTCTTCATACCATGGAATCAAGATTTCTTATAAACATATGCAATGATAGCATAATCTTGCAGGAACAATAAGAATAATGAATCAGTGGGCTGGCTTTGGCTGGAGTAGAGTTAACTTTCTTCACAGTAGCTAATGTGGAGCTGTGTTTTGGATTTGTGCTGAACACAGGGTTGATAATATTGAGATGGTTTTGTTATTGCTGAGCAGAGCTTACATGGAGCCAATACCTTTTCTAGTCTTTGTATTTCCATAACGGCAAGGAAGTCAGAAGTACATGGGAGGCTGGGAGGAGACACAGCAGATACAGATGACCCTAACTGACCAAAGAGATATTCCAGACCATATGACAACATGCTCAGTATATAAAGTTGGGGGAAGAGGGTGGAAATGGAGTGATATTTGGAGTGATGGCATTTGTCTTCCCAAGTAACCTTTGCGAGTGATGGGGCCCTGCTCTCCTGGCTGAACATCTGCCTGCCCATGAATTAATTCCTTGTGTTGCTTTGCTTGTATGCACAGCTTTTCTTTCTCTAGTAAATTGTCATTATCTCAACCCATGAGTTTTCTAGCTTTTACCCTCCAGATTCTCTCCCCAGTGCTACTGGAGGTTGAGGGCAGGGAGTGAGCAAGAGGCTGCATAGCAAGTGGTTGCTGGCTGGGGCTAAACCTCGACAATCAGTCAAAATGAGACATTAGAAGAACAAAACCCCTTTAAGGTGGTAATAAATGGGAGGTGCAATTAAAGGCTTTGAGGGATACTGTTGCAGTAACCAAGTAGGAGATTCTAAAATTCTGTATAAATTGTCAAATACCGTAACTTTTTTAAAAAAAAACCACTTTAAAACTCAGAATTATTACTTCTATAGCAATTAGTTTCTTATTCTATGGGACTTGTAACCATATCCAATGGTGACATACATCCATCCTGTATGTATGAATGGAGACATACAGATGGAGGTGGTTCATTACAACCTGTTCCTCTATTTCAAGCTATGTAGAAGTGTAAGAACATTATTTTAACAGCTAATGCCAATCTAACCCAAATTTTCCCTTTACTCTGATTGCAACTTCCTCCTACTGTTCATCTAACACTACTTTTCTGTGATTTCTCCTTGCACATGAGTCCTATTGGAAAGTATTGCCACCCTGAGCATACAATGCCAGTGTCCTCATGACTAAACAATATCTAACAGAAAGAGCCTTCCCCTTAATTTGGATTACATTTTGGAAAATTTAAATCAAAATAGGGAGAAATTTTAGGTTTTGGGGTCTTAATTCCTATCCCCTGAATGACTTTATTGAATAGCATATTCTTGTAGGGCTCTATAATTTGATGTAGCATGGGATACTATGCCATTGCTTATTATCCAGCAGCAACTGCAAACCCCTGAGAGACAGCAGCCTGTCATGGACAGACCAGCCTGAGAAAGGAAGTGATCTGCACACTTTAAGGCAGACAGCTACTCTGGTGGCAACCAACTGATAATGTTTAGAGTGACTATGACAGCTGACAGAAGAGCACCAATGAAATTTTCTTCATACTTAAAAAAATCACAAAAAAAAGCCTTAAAATTGCCAGTACTTAAAGCAAAAGAGAGAATAAAGTTTGTAAAAATGAGACAAAATTTTAAATTAGATTATTATATGCTGAGTGGTTTCCTTTAAGAATAATTGCATTCTACTTGCATTCTACCTTTCTTCACTCTTAACTCCCTAACAGGCTGCTGAGGATTTTCTCTCTCCTTTTTTTTTTTTCTTAAAAAAAGTCCTTTACTCTAACACAGCACTTGTTCTACTTTGTTCCTCTTTCACCATTGCACTTCAAAGACTTCCAGGAGTCAGACAAAGTTCTTTCAACAAGGTAGCACTTCACAGAAGGGCAAAATTCTTCTCTGTATAAGGCAGAAGCAGTAGGAGCAGTCTAGGTATCCTCACAAGCTTTTTTCTTTTTTTTTTTTTTTTAGCATATGCTATAGCCATTACTGCTGGAAAAGTCTGAGACAAATACAGTGAGCAACAGTTGTTAAGGGAGACCACATTTTATTTATTCTCCCCACATCACAGAGGGACTCTCAGTCCCAAATTGAAATAGAATCCAGATCTCCCTGGCTAATACAGGCTTTTATATCAGTGTTCACAAATTAAATCCTTTGTTCTAATGTAACAAAAATGCCTTGCATGAGAAAATAATTTTCCAGAGTATTTATTTTAATAATTCAATATTTTTAAACCCCAATGTAAATTCAGACTGTTTTTTGCAGAGAGGAACATGAGATTTTTATTTAACTGTGCAGAGAAAGCCACCTTAGACTCTCTGACTTCTGAATTTATATGATTTTTTTTTAATTATTAAATTTGAGAATTTAGTTACACTGTTGTTCTTTGTGGTTTGGGGTTTTTTTCATATATGTAGAAGGTCTGCAAAAATTAGTAAAAGACAGGACATGATGCCAGATATTTCATTTCAGTTGTACAGAGCTTCACTATCTATAAGATGTTGTGATGCAAAAATGATAATGACAATGGTCTCAGAGCCAAGCTGTGGAAACCACTGATGTTTTCTTGTTTATATTAAGGCTTTTAAAAAAATTACCAAGTTATTGACATATAGTTCCTGAGTACATTTGGTTCACCTGATGGGCTTAAGTATATTTTAATTGTAAAAAACCCATATCATTAAGGATCAGTTTTTGTTTAGCTTTTTTATTATTATTGTTTTAGTACATGCTGTATGCTTTACAAATTTAGATAAAGCTAGTAAGTTACATAACAGATAGCTCTGAACATATACACCTTGAAAAGTCAAACTGTGATGCTGTCAGTAGGAAACTACAATTGTAGTATACAGTAAAGAGACGACAGATACTGTTTGTTTCAATAAACAGATGTTTATGATTGGGTTTGGGTGGCAAGGTCTTGTTTGTGGGGGAGCTGCAGTGATGATGGCTTCTGTGAGAAGCTGCCAGAAGCTTCCCCTATGTCCAACAGAGCCAATGCCAGGTACAAGATGAACCTGACACTGGCCAAGTCTGAGTCCATCAAGGATGTGGTAATGACTCTGGGATAACAGACCTAAGAAGGGGATGGGGATGTGTAACAACATAACTGAGGTCCTTGTTTATGGATCCCTTGGGGCAGATTAGAGTGAAACTGAATTACCAGTACACATGTATATATCATAGAATCATAGAATCATAGAATCACAGAATCGATTGGGTTGGAAAAGACCTCAGAGATCATCGAGTCCAACCCTTGGTCCAACTCAAGTCCGTTTACTAGATNTCAGGTAGTTATAGAGAGCGATGAGGTCACCTCTAAGCCTCCTCTTCTCCAGACTAAACAACCCCAGCTCTCTCAGCCTCTCCCCATAGGTCTTGTGTTCCAGTACCTTCACCAGTTTTGTTGCTGTTCTCTGCACCCACTCCAGCAGGGTCCATATATCCATATATATACGTCTATATATATATATATGCATGGTTTATTTTAGAAGAATTTGGTTGCAATGGAAAGGAGGTATATAGCCATTTTGGTTATTATCTATAGAATATAAAATATAATAGTATAAACATATAA
This sequence comes from Pachyramphus minor, assembly GCA_013397135.1. Taxonomy (NCBI): domain Eukaryota; kingdom Metazoa; phylum Chordata; class Aves; order Passeriformes; family Tyrannidae; genus Pachyramphus; species Pachyramphus minor. Next base: position 134,402 of record VYXB01003275.1, on the reverse strand, counting down.
TTTAAGCAAATACATAAGGAAAAAAAGGAAAGAAAAAGTAAGAGTAAGAGTAGATAGTGGAGAGGAAAGATATCACCATCCATGGATCCAGCTATGAGACTTGATTGTTGCAATTTAGAAATTGTTGGTTGAAGTGATGGCTGCAGTCTGGATCTCTCAGGGGTGGTGAAAGCACACAAACATAAAGTTCAGTTCAGGTTCAGGGAATGTCCAGATACTTCCTGTCTCCAAATTTACTCTGCCTGATGCAACACCATGGATTATGCACAGTCCTCTGGTAGAAGGCCCCAGAAGGCACTGAGTGTCTGAAGGCACTTCAGCAGTCTTTGATGGTTTATGACCCCTTCTAAGACATGACCATTGTTTCTCACACTGGTGTAGTTAGCCCCATCAGAATGGATGAATACCTTGAAGTCTCAGTGTAAATGTCTCAATACCTCTCCAGAGGATGGGGGGGGTTTACACCTCAGCCTCATCAGGAGGGAGGACATTGGCATGATAAAAAGCATTATCACACCTCTAAAAATCTATTTCTTACCGACTTTTTCCCATATCTGGCTCAAAACCCAGCTTATTGCTAAGCAAAGCTCAATTTGTCATGGTCATCCTCCAGTGGTGGGTGCTCACCCTCTCTGCACCTGGGCTGTTCTTATGCAGATCAGAAATGTTGCCACCTATATCTAAAATCTCTTCTCCCCTTCATTTGGAGAGGGGTGCAAACTTGGCCTCAGCAAAGCACCTGCTGGTTTTGCAAATGGCTGATTGTTTGAGTCTTTAACTATTAACATTTCAGTCTCTCACAGGGTGGATGGTGAACTGTGTATGGGAAATTTCAACTAGGGAGAGGAGTGGGGATATGAGAGAAACAGCTCTGCAAACAGCTGGGTCAGTGAAGAGGGAAGGCAAGGAGGTGTTCCAGCCTCCAGAGCAGAGATTCCTCTGCAGTCCACAGGGAAGACCACGGTGAGGCAGCTGAGCTCCTGTAGGTCTACAGGGCAACAGAAATCCATCTACCAGGACCCCATGTCAGAACAGGTTAGGTGGGATGCCCAAAGGAGGTTGTGACACAGTGGGAAGCAGACTCCTGGCAGGACCTGTGGCCCCATGGAGAGAGGAATGCATACTGGAGCAGGGGAAGAACGTGAGGAGAAACGTTCTCTCTCCTCTGAGAAAGGAGAAACAGAGCCAACGTGTGATGAACTGACCACAGATTCCATTCCCCATCCCTGCTGTGCCAATCACTGTGGGAGGGGAAGAAAATTGGGAGTGAATTTGAGTCTTGGAAGAAGGCAGGGATGGGAATAAGGGTTTTTAAGATTTGTTTTTATTTCTCATTGTCCTACTCTTGCAACAATTTAAACTAATTTCCCTGAATTGAGTCTGTTTTACCTCTAACCATAATGGTGAGTGAGCTCTTCCTGATCTTCTTATCCCAACCTGCGAGCCTTTGGTTTTGTATTCTTTACCCTGTCCAGTTGAGGAGTGGAGTGACAGAGTAGCTTTATTGAGTATCTGGTGTCCACCTAGGGTCAGCTCACTACAAAGTTACAGTTGTCATTAGTAGAGTATTTTAAAAACTGGTAGGACAATTGTGATTAAAAAAAAAAAAA
>VYXB01003275.1:109419-132726 GCA_013397135.1 Pachyramphus minor | reverse complement strand
GGAAAAATTTGAAAAAAAAAAAAAAAAAAAAAAAAAAAAAAAAAAAGTTATTCCAAGAGAAATATAAATACTGCTAGTCTAAAGCAAAAATTGTTACAGAGATACTCACAGATTTGCAGTAGGTATCTATTAGTTTCTCCTATCTTTCTGACAACACACATTTTCTCCTCCCTTCAAATTAATTTTGCAGCAGATTACAGTGTCTAACTCCCTAAGGACTTGGGCTAACTGAAAAAGGAGAACTGCTGAAGCACTGTATACAAGTACGTTTTACTACTGATACAAACATCTCAGAGACACTTCCCAAATACTTCAGTTAGTGTCATATGTTCTTTACTTTGGAGATTGGTCTGAACCCCATTTTAACCCAAACACTCTTCAAACTGATTCTGTCCAAAATGTACTATTGAGCCTGATTCATTTTTGACAATTAGCTTTACATTCAAGTTTGTTGTGTTTGCAAATGGATTATCTGTGTTGGCCATACTCTTTTGTTTCTTTTCTAAACTAATTAGACCACTGTAAAGTAATCCCAGTAACCTAAAATGTTGGTTTTATTCTGCTCCTTTTGGATTTTTTGTGGGTTTTGTCCAGTGCACTTAAGGAGTTTCTGTTAGTTTACTTTATACGTAAGACCATCCCGATCCTCCTCTCATTTTGCAGTCTCGCACAGGTGACACATAAAGGGACTACCACTGTGAAAGTTTCACTGGACCAGAATAAGCATAGTCCTCTGATCAAACAAAGCTGAAGGGAAATAGCTTCTCAGGCATTCGCTAGAATCTGGGATTCTAGTAAGTGCTGACCAGCTCTGAAGTACAGACTCACTTAATGTACTGGAAGGCATCATAATGGATAAAGTTACTCTTTCAGCTATTTTTTCATGCTACCATACCCCTGACAATTAGGAAATTCCCTCTTTTATGTGGATTAAGTCTGTGCCAGCTGCTGTTTTTTCTCAGATTCCCATTACATAACACTGTCTTATTAACGAGACTATATTACTCACAATCATTAAAAAAGAGAAAGCCAGAATATTCTATTATGTAATTATGTTTGTTAATTATGATTATTTGTATATTGATGATATCAAACCCTTATTTACCTTGATTTTACAGAGTTTTGTATGTTTGCTTGCTAACAGCATAACAATTCCAGTGAATGGGGAAAGATAAGGCCACATACACGTACAACCTCTTATTTCTGTGTTTCACTTGTTTACATTAAGCACACAGTAAACATGTTTCATAATTGACAGAAGGATAAGCCAAAGTCATCAATATGGGTGAACAAACCCGTGCTTTGAAGCCTATGCTCTGTCTGATACTCTAAGGCGGATAAGCACAAAATCATTATGTATTCTTCACCACAGGTCAGTTGCTTAGCTACGAGAGAAGTAGAGAACTACTAATTGAAAGTATTCAGTATTGCTGGCAGCATCTGTTGCAGGACACTGGTCTTGGAAACAGTCAAATATAAATGTTGCAGAAGGAAGAATAAAAGAAAAATCCATTTTGCTGAAAATGACAAATGTCTTTCTTCAGTATTCTAATATATGGATTATCATCAGTGAAATGATATTGATTCTAATGACCAGTCATCCAATGATCCTGTGGAAAATTTAGTTGTTGCAGAGATTAGTTACTCCAAACAACTATATATATACCTTGGTTATATTTTAGACGCAATTGTAATTGCAAACAGTGGAGTCATTTCTTATTTATAAAGTTCCAGCACATTTCCAAGTGATAAATTACAGCTGGGGATCTCTAGATAATAGTGAAGTCATTAAAATAAAAATAAATAAATAAATAAATAAATAATAAAGTTAACAACTGACCAGAATATCATCCTCTCATGAGATCCTTAATTCCCAAAATTCTTGCATTTAGTTCACATGTAAACCTGAATATTTTTAGTGCAACAAGCACTTCTTTACTTTAGCTCAGAGAAGAATTCAACAATATATTATCAACTTTTCACAGTATTCTCCAGTGTAGATGTTCTTTTGGGGTTTTTTTTGTTTTGTTTTGGTTGGGTTTTTTGCATTCAGTGTTTTATAACTTCATTTTCTGTCACTGTTAATGTCTGCAATATAAAAGTTAATGCCATCCTGTTGGGATAAATGAGAGGTTCTCTTTAACCTATTGTCCTCCCCTTAGACTTTTCAAATAATACAGTTTCAAACTTTACCTCTCAGCTGCCACGTTCAAAAAAATAGACTTGGTCTAGAATTACATTCTACTGTAGCATTTGCACATAAAACATTAGGAAATCATTCCTTGAAACAAAGTCTCAGGAGTTTTATTGAGAAACTTCAGTTAAATCTCTTCTACAGAGAAGTGTCGCACAGGTAAGTTCACACAAATTCAATAATTCTATATTTCCATAAATAAATAGTTTTTAAAGTTAGGATAGCTCATAATGATGTCTTCGTTTATGCACCCTTTTGTAGATTTTACAGACTGTAAGTGAATGAAAGATACAAGTTTGTATATTTATCTGATTTCAAGAGACTTCAAACACAAAGATGAACTGTCATACTTTCTGGACCTACTTAAAATAAATTATTATAGAGTAAATAATAAATATAGAATAGTAAAAATAGTAAATATAGTAAAAATAATAAAATAGTAAATATAGAATAAGTTATTATAGAGTAAATAATGCTATTACGGTTAGAAGAAAAATTAATTTTAAAAAAACCTTATTATCACACTGCCCCACAAAATCTCTTGTCCCAAGATCATCTATTCACATAACAGGGTTATATTCTCTTACCTGGGAGGACAATCCAGAACTTGAGTAAATGAAACAGGTTTAACTGACAGACTGTCCCATGTTAATTTAGCACATTTTTATCTCATGTTAATGAATCAAGTATGTCATTGCAGGGCTCCAGTTATGTAACTTGCAACTCAGTAAATCTTTTTTTCTAATTTAGTCATTAATAGTGAATCTGAAAAAAGCCCCATCCTGCTTTTTGCTAAAGTTCTATAGTTGTCCATCATAGAGTGTGCCTAGAACTGTCCCTTGGATTCCTTTATAAAAATGTACTTTATCTGAATCACCAAGGAAGGTAACAAATGCAGCTTGTTGCAGACAACTTCAGCTCACACAATTGCAAGTTCTAAATAAGATATCCATTTGAATATCCATATATTTATAACTGCATCATCTTGCAGTGAGGGAAAGGTCAGCAAGGTAGCTGACATTGCCCTTCATAGAACTAGTATATGATCCACAGGGAACACTGCAAAATACCACCCGAAGTGCAGAGTTAAGTTTAATATACCAAAGCCTCCTTAATGATAACCTATGAGTTCAATCAAAATTTCAGTTTCCTTAGACAAATGAATTTTTCTCCTCCTGTAAAACAGTTATAGTTCTACAAGCACTAAAACATCACTCAGTAGTCTCAGCTAACATCTGATGTCCCAAACCCTAGGGAACACTGGCAATGTCACAGCTTCCTTACCAACACATGGATCTTTCCAGAGAAGATTCTACTGTATTTAAGCTCTTCAATTCTCTTGGTTTTCCTTTCTATAACTTTATCTTTGAAAGCTAAATTTTCTGTTACATGGAGAAAGTAGATTTAACTTCATAATTTAACATAATTTTAAGCAAGCAGCTGCTTGGTGCTTAAATGCCATCTGGGCTTAAATCATGACACTCTGACAAGTGCTTTTGGTCCCTTGTTATTTTTTTGAAATGCCCTGAAATTGACACAGAACATTCAGGGGCCAAATAATCTTTGGTCCACTCTTAGCTATTCCTATTTGATGTAAATAATAAAACTGCTGACATAGAAGACTGAAGTGTTTCAGTAAATACTGTTTTAAGCTTGAGAAATAAGTAAGTGGTGATTGAAGGAAAAATGCTTTTCATCTAAGCAGATCTTAAGTAGAACTTAAAAAAGAACTAATAAAGTTGCACCTTTCAAATCACAAGGTATGGATAATTTACAAACAATAATTGGAAAAGGCTCAGCTAATGAAGTCCATTTATATTCAATTTTAATAACACTGAAGATCCCAAAAGACTGGTAAGAAACTGTCATTGTGTATCTGGTTTAATAAGGTAAAAACAATAGCCTAAATAATTAAATATTTTTCACTCTGAACATTTTCAAAGATTAAATAGCACAAACGCTGATGGAAGATTCAGTATAGAGATAAGTAACTAATCATGATTAAATAGAGCTGTCTTTTCCTGTTTGGAGTATGAATAAGGACAGACTGAATGGAACAAGGAAGGTTATATAGTATCTGTGTATGACACTGGACTACTGTGTCTTCTTCTGTATTTCCCAATGAAACCCATACAATAACAAATTTGAAGGAAAAAACAAACATATAAATACCCCACAACTGATAGAACTCAGTTAGTAAGGTTCCAGATGGGTGAAAGAAAGTTTGTTCAGTTAGGTATAAAAATATAATAATCAAGTGTCCAAAAGTTGTGGAATTTAGAAATTTAATAATAAATAAAGTATACATTTTAAGTATCAGTACTGTGGTGTTATACTTTAAAATCAAGAATGAGACCAGACTACCTGATCAAGATCTAGATTTACAGTCTACAGTAGTAAGTCCGTGCCTTTGATTCTCACAAATTAATCTGCAACAAGGGCCAGCAATGCATCCTTACAACTAAGTCCAACAGTAAACTAAAACACAAAAAATTCCATTTAAACACAGGGAAAGGTGTAATTGCTTTGTAGTAGGTTTGAGATGGAAGGGATCTTTGAAAGACCTAGTCAAACTTCCTGCTCTGGACAGGGACATCTTTTACTGGATCAGGTTGCTTGAAGCTGTAAGGTGGTTGAACACAGGAAAATGTTGCCTAGAGAGGCTGTAGAGTCTAAATCCCTGGAGACAGTCAGTGCCCAACTGGGCATGTTCCAGAGCAATCTGCTCTAGCTGATCTTGCTCTGAGCAATGGGATTGGGCAAGATGACCTCTGGAGGTCCCTTCCAACCTTAACGATTCTGTGACTCTATCATGAAAAAAACAAGAGCAACTGATTGCTGATGTATAGGATGTGTATGATGTTTGAAACAGAACTTCCCACAAAGCTTTGTTATTAGGTACTAATGTAGTTCAGATATTAATATTTACCTATGAATTTTTAAAATAAGGTATGTACACTTGCCTTATGAACTTTCCCTTTCTTACTCATCAGTACACACAGATGTATACAGATAAATTTTATTTTCTCTTTCATCAACCAAGCCTGTCATACAATCACTGAAAATTCTGAGACACTCCTAAAGTCATTGCGAGTTTTAGTAATCTTTTTTAGTTTCAGTTTTCATGAACCCCTATTTCTGTCAAATAGATAGAACTGTGAGATGTCTAAATGCTATGCACTAAATCATAGGACTCAAGATTTCAGTTTCTGACATGTGTGAGATCTAGGAGGCATTCATCCAAATAAAAAATTTGAAGTTCTCCAACAAAAAATATGTTAGCATTGTAAAATAAGTTATTTTCAGTATTTTTCTTTTGAGGATTTTTCTGACTTTTCTGTTTCTTCATCTACCAATTTTCAGACTTTTCTAAGAAAAGTAAAATTCTCACAAAGTCTATTATCAAATAGTTCCTTCATATCATTTTTATATCAGGAAATTAAACCAAAAGCAAACACATATGCACAACTGTTCAACTCTTTCCTGTAAGAGTTTTTCCTGATAAAAGTATGCAGGAAAAACCAAAATCAAACCCAAACCAAACAAAACAAGAACAACAAAAGACCAAAAAGCAGAAAAATAGTGTACAGAATAAAGAAAAGTTGGAGTCCCAATATTGCATGCTTCTTAACCCAGCATCCAATTTCCTCTTCAGTCATATATCACTGATGTTGACATAGAGAATTATACAGTTTTGTCCTATGAAACTAGTGGCTCATACAAAGGAATGGTTTCCCATTCATTTTCTGACTCTAAGCTAGCCTTTGAAAATGTCATTCCTGGATAATTACCTCCCACCCAAAAGCAAATTCAATACTTGTTTATACCCGAGATTAGCCATCCCTTTCACGATTTGTGCAGAAACAGGGTGCTTAGGCTGAGCTTGCAATAAGTCAAGCATGTTGCTTTCTAAAATTTACTGTTATTAGGTTGCTTTTGACTTGCTGATATAGTTACTAAATGTGCAAACTGAATTACTCTACACAGTCTCACTGATAGTGGTAGGAGTTAAGTCATCTGCAGTCATCATTGTTCTAGAGATAATAGTAAGCACTTCCCACCTTGTTCTCATTTCTGCTCTTCATAGTAGGAGGAAGAAGCTAGTAGGAATAGCCTACGTTAAGAACAGTATTACTGTTATTCCCCCATCTCTCCAACCTGCTCTCTGGACCGCTCTGCTTTAGATTCCCTGTCCTTTGGCAATCATGAGCTGAAACAATTAGCTTTGCTAACTGGTGGGTTTATGTCCAGTGAGTTTTTAAGACAGCAGAATCATAGAAGTAGAAATCTAGAAAAGCAATAGTCTTCTAAATTCCTACCTGCACTAATGTTATTTTAAGTCACCCAGGACATCAGCTTATTGAATTTTGACTTACATTCTGGCATGTATTCTTTAGTTTGAAAATATAAGAAGTGCTCTTTTTTTTCCATATAGATTCAGCTTATGCTCAGTTTGTATGCAAAGCAAATAATTTGCCCATACTTGTAAAGGATATGCAATATCAGAACACAACACCTGCAGGACAAAAGAGAGGTTAATTTCATTGTTGCTATGAAGCAAAGAAGATCATTATAGAGCCTGCAGTAACCAAGCTCTGTGTATTCACTTGCTTTAGTCATTAACTTTCCAGCACTAAATTTCATATCAGACTCAATTAAATACTACATAGTTTTTAATGATCATATTTTTCAGATGCAGCTTTTGTTTACTAATAAGATTTTCCATCACCAACCATCTTTGCCATTACTTTGGTTGTGTTAATATTCAAGCCTTGTATTTCTCTGAAGAAAATGGGGCTATGAAAATCACATTTGTTGAAAGTACTCCTTGAAGTATTCTTCTAAATTTTAAAGTATTTAGGTTGTACTTTCACACTAAAAGGCAATAGTGTAGAAGAATGTCGTCTCTGCTGTATATCCACAGAACAATCTGGAGTTGTCATAGAATTTCCATGTATTTGACCAGAACATTTCTATTGTGTTTGAGACTTTCATGCTCAAATCCCTTTAAATTAGAATTGTCCTTCAAGTTTGTTATTTTCTTATCATACTGAAAGTCAAAGCTTAGAATAAAAGCAGTCACGAAGTTAATATAACCAGGAAATAATTTACATTGGTAATTGGCACAAAATGCATGTATTAAGAGCAGCTGAATTAAGAGAACAGATCACCCAAAACCTACCTCAAAAATATTCTTGTCTTTAGTCTCTCTGGTGTACACTCATAAATTTTGCCCTTTTTGGAGAGGTGGGAGAGACCCTTAGGTTCAGATAACACCAACTATACCTTTACCTTATTTGTTTATCTGTTTTGAAGCCTTTGAGTCACTTACATTATTGTTAGTTGTGGGTTTGGTGGTTTGGGTTTCTTTTTGTCTGTGCTATGAGAGGAATACAAGTGCTTAATTTTAATTTTGAAAAACACCCAGGTACACACAGGCAACCTGTGAGAAAACCTGGTTTTGAAAGCAATTGTGGAAGCACTGGCTTCTAACTTGGAAATAACTGCTAATGGTATACTTATGTAATAACACTAGTGGTACATTTATATTCATTGTTGGATTTTGTTTCTTTTCATAGCCCCAGAAAGCCTAAGTAACATGGCTATACTATAAAGAAAGAACAACCAACCATCACAAAGACACATGTGTATATTGTTCAAAAATAGCAGATGGTAAATAGTTTTAAAATTGATCAGGAAAGCCCATGTTTATTCTAATGTAAAAAGTGTTCTAGCCCTGCGGGTTTTTTCTAATTTCCATGATTTTTCCTTCTCCAGCCTTCTCACCTCTTTTGTTTTCTGCATCTTTCTGTCATTGCTGTATATTACTATTCTCTTTTGAATGTTGTTGGTACTATAGCAAAGAGTAATAATGAGCAAGTTTTATGCTATTTTCAGTTTTAATTTTTTTAATAAGGAAGATATTTAACCCAGGGAAAGCCATCAGATAAAACTAGGAGAAAACTGTCATTTAACTATCTGGGACATGTCAGTCACAAGGCATTATAATGACCACAATCAGCAGCTTTTGTATTATTTATAGTGACCATAGTGATAATGCTGCAGTAGAATCTGTTCATGACAGATTGTGTATAGGGCAATCCCTCTATTTTCCTTGTGCTGACACCAGCTGGGATTACTGCTTGGGATTACGCCGCTTGGTGTTCCCTTCAGGCCATACTCACAGCCAGTTGTCATCCAACTTGTCCTTGAATAGAAAAACTAAAGGAGTAATATCTAAATGGTGTGGAAGTCCCAAGAAGGACTTATGTTTAGTGAAACTCTCTAACAAGGAGTTGGATTGCTGCCCAGAGCAATATTTATCTGAAAGAGAATATTTATGAATTCCACTTTAGTGTTCTCTTTAGTAATTTGATGTGACATAGAGAAGATGCAATGCATCTCATGGTAAATCCTTGAATCATAAAAACATCATGAGGGAGCCCTAGCCACTTTCTTCCCGGAAGCAAAAGCTATTCTAGCATAGGACTGCACTCAGTCACCCACAAGAAAGGCTGAATAGAGACAGCAACACAAGACACAGTGAGCAAGCACAATCAAACAAGAAAATCAAGCACATTTACTCTGCAGAACACAGAGTGCCATGTATGTTTGTATGTTTGGTTTTTTTTACTCTAAAGCTCCCACTTTAGGTAAAGAAATACGGTTTTCAGGTAGATCATTGTCAAGGCAAAACCTGTCATTAAAGAGAAACAATCCACTGTCAGAGGAGCAAATTATCTCAAAGAAAGGTTGTGCGTTTGATAAATATTTTGAGAAAAACTGTAAGCAGAGTTTTGCTTTCCCATCTCTTCTTGTACACATAAAAGAATCCTAATAAATGGCAGCAGAAACTCACTTCATGTCTCCTTCCAATGGTGTAGCAAAGTAAGACTTCTCGGGTAGACTTAACCAACAAAACTGACTAAAGAGCTCCTTTACTCACCTTCCACCCCTTTTTTATAGTATTTTTTGCCTTATAATAGTATGGGGTATTTCATAGAATCATAGAGTCATAGAATGTTAAGGGGTTGAAATGGACCTTAAAGATCATCTAGTCCCAACGCCACCCCCACCACCATTTCTCACATTTCGACTGGGAGAATCCTTTATTCACTATAAGGAGTAACCTGTTCTGATAAGGGAAAAAGTTTTCATGTTTGGAAGCTTTGCTGTCTTGTCCAAACATTTTGCAAGTTTGTTGAGCTCACGGAGGGAGATTTCTAAGGTTATACAATTTTAATACCAATTCAAAACATAATTTAATATTGGTTACTTCTCAAAGTTTACACAGTTTTAATTTGAAGTGTGGCCTCAGGGATGAGAGGCCATTAAATAGGCTAGTGATCCATGAAGACAATTTCAAAATGTACAATAGGTAAAATAATATGAGCTTGTTTCTTATTTGCATGTTTAATTTGTTGTTGTTAAAGAGCATTATTAAAGATCTTCCTCTTTGATAAAGAGTTTTGCTCTTTAATAAACCACCTGAACTTTTTAGGACTGGCAATAAGAGATTCACCTTGACCCCTGCCCTCATCCTAAGCAATCCTGTAACAAAGAGGTCTCAGGATGTTTCTGGCGTTTCTTCTATCTTTTACAGATGTCCCATAAGATAGCTGGATGTAAAAGTAGAGAGGAGCTAGCCTCTTTTTTCATCCCCTCAAAAAATGTAGAGAATCATACACTGATTTTGTGCATACCTGTAGTAAAAAAATTACTTCCTTCTGAATATCTCATCTAGTTTTTCTCTTCTTTCAGTAAAATTGGCGATGGTAAATTAACTGAAAGCATCTCACTAATAAAAGGATACAATATCTTAAGAAGAAATCATAAACCTATTTGTGCATGACATGATGAATTTGATGGCCAGTAAATATCTTAAGGGATATTTTTGATCTTTTACAACATTAAATGGATGACTGATTATTGCAGAAGTTAAGTGCAAATGGAAAAAGTACATTTACCAGAAAGAGACCACCTTTATAGATTTTTATTTTAATGTTTTTAGAAGTATAAGTTGTGTTCTCTAACTATTTTTTTAATTTCAGAGTCACTGAAAAATCTAGATTATCTTGTCTAATATGGTTTTGAAAGCAAGGCCTCTGATAATTTTCTCTGATCAAATCTTGAATATTTCCAGTGAAGGGGAATCCACCACTTCTATGGGGAACCCATTTCAATGCTGATTTACTCAAAAGTTAAATAATTTTGTTAAAAGGTTGCACTGTTGACTGATGTTCAGCTTGTTGTCCACCAGGACCTCTGGGTCCTTCCCGGTAGAACTACAGGACAGTCAGGCCTCAGGATGACTTGCTACTTGGGATTATTTTGTCACAGTTGAATAATTTCATGTGCTCTGCTCTCAAGGGATTAATGAAATACTGTCATCTGGAAGACTAATGAGTTTTCTGGTTTGCCTTTTATTACTAATAAAAGCTTCTAAATTATTTGTTGGTGGAATTTGAGACTATAGAAAGTCTGGACTATGGAATATGGATATTGCTTATACTGAGATCTTTCCTAGAATGAAGTGTTGTCCAACATTTGGAATTATTTGAGAAATAATCGGCCTTAAAATGACAAAACAACCCTATGACTCATCTTCAGTGTAGTACTACAAGGATACTAGTCTTTGGTGATATCATTGTTCTTTTCATAGTACTGCCCTGAGGTACGTTGTATCTTTCTGTGTTGGCAGTGACTTTATTATTGCTTGTTGGGAATTGATCTGTAACGTGGATATATACAGTAGAATAAAGCAGGATATAAAATAGCACAGTGTACAAAGGTATGCAGGATATCACTTCATGCTTTCCTGTGACTCTGACGGATGGACTCAGTGACTCTAAGATATATAACTAATCTCCATTACCTTTCTGTTATTAGCCATAGATCAGAGAGAAATTTGTAGAAAAGCAGAACAAAAATTGAACTTTTCCACACCAAAAATTAGGAAATCAAAAAAAGTAACCATTCAAATATTTTTCATATTAACTTTCCAAATTTCTGTTTTATTTAAATCAGCCTGGTGATTAAATTTATACGCAGTCAAAAACAAGCGCGAGTTAAAATAATAAGGACATTTTTTATAGTGTAGATCACACTGTAGGATAGTCAGAGAAACAGCAGTTACATTTTATTCCTAAAAAAAAATATTTAATTCAATGTCAGGATTTAGATGATTTAGAAGAGAAACAAATTTTGTTTACTTGTTGGGCTAAAAATGTTATTATAACAAACATGTTGATTACATGTAAACATTAAATCAGATCAAATAAGATAAAACACAGAGAAACACAATGGAAGTTTTATGCAAAACACAACAGCTGCAATGTGATGATTTGTTTGGTCTTTAAATTTCCCCAAAGAAAATGACAGTCAGACTTTTCTGTAAAAAAAGTTGGAGTGGTTTTGTGAGGGTAACCAGTATACAATAAGGCAAAAAGTGAGGGCATTAAATCAGTTTGATTGTGCTGTAAGTTGGCAACAGGCTGTGATCAAATCCATGTCCCTGGTTCTAAGCATCTGCAATGCTAACCCTTGATTGTTTTCATGCTCCATTTAAAAACAAACTAAACAGGGAACAGTGAAATACACTGTCCTCATCTAAAACATTTTTGATAAAAAATTAAAGTTTTTACATCATATAAAGTGAGTCTAAAAAAATCAGACAAAAACCAGAAGAACATCACACTTTATTTGTTCCAGGAAGGCATATCGAGATTGGCTTTGTAGATACTGGGCACGGTGCAAAATATGATGTTTCCATTACATATTTTTCATTTTGTGATCAAAAATTTTCTATCTTTACTTTTCACCTCCATGTGACCTCCATTTCACCTTCATCACTCTTTTCACATTTCTACTGTAATTTATTTCCCTAACTTTCCTCTATTTCACCATTCCTAGATCCCCAATATTCTTGAGTATCTGCTGCCTCATGAGTCTTGTGTATTTTTATAGAGCTACCATATTCCTGCCTTCCTCTTTCTGTATATAATCTTATTGTATATACCCTTATTTTACACACTAGTCTTTTGGAAACAGTACTATTTATTTACACATAGATATATTACTGTAACATATATAGTACTGCTCTCCTGTACTTCTGTATATGTGAATGTATAAATCTAGACACAGACAATCAACATCTTCTAGTAATTCAGACCTGGATTTGCTCTTGTTGAATTCAGGATACTTGTTAAGACATGGAAGGGTGTGTTTGAGAGATTGAATAATGTCTTTGGCCTAAAAAGAATATCAAACCATAGCTATTTTCATCTCAGGTCTATATTCAAACAGGTAAAACTCATTATCAGCTGTCATCACTTAAGTACACAGGATGCAAGCTGAATTTGAGAACTTCATGATTTTAGTGGGACAGACATAATGTTTTATAATTTCTATTATTATTATTATTATGTATCATAATTCAGTAGTCAGTTTGTATGTATGATCATCATAAGCCATATCTTTGTAAATTTTAAGAGTCCAGACAAGGTTGTAAAGACTTTATTAAGCTGTCAAATAGGAGAAACTTGACATATATTAATGTCATTACACCAAACAGGAGAGGGGGAAAGGCTTTCTATGCAGTAAGAAGAACTGAGTACTTCGGGCTTTCATGAGGTGTGCATGAAAGTTATGCTATTTTCTATAACATCAGCTGTGGTTTGTGATGACGTAAGTTATTTTATGATGGCTTTCTCATGACAGACTTTGCCTAATACCTCTCTTTTCTCCTGTATCTACACTATCTCTCTGACATTCTTGACAAAATATTTCCCCAGAGAGTTCTTAAAAAAACTAATACAGAATTCAACAGAGGAAACATATCAAGACTAAGCCACATAGTAGGATTGCCTTTCATATCTTGCAACTGTACTCACTTGTAGGCATACTAGTATGAAGGATAATAAAAATGACACCTTTTAATTTTGTCTTGTGCTACAGTCTTTTGAAGAAAACTTAGTTTGGTAGATCTTTGAAGTCTAAGAACTTTTCTTTCCAACAAAAGATAAGTTTAAAAAATATAAAACCAAATAAAAACAATGGTTTAATAGAGCTGTACTTACCAACTATAGAAAGCTTTAAGTGGCTAGACCAAAGAAAACCTGAAAAAGGGAAGTATGTGTAAAGAATACCCTCTTAGACATGGAATCTTTGCAAGGCAGATTTGCATTCCAGATCCTTCAGTCTCTGAAATACTCCAGGGTAATCAGCTGGTCACCAGGGTAAAAAAATCTCCAGCTCTTTCCAGGGAATTTCATCTACTGCAATTAGTCTCCCTAAAAGACCAAAATTTAAAGCTAAGGCCACACAAATTTAGTAAATTCTATTTATGGAAAAGTCAGCCAGCTTCCTTCAAACCAAGAAGAAAAGGAGATTCATGGGCAAAGAATTCTTTGCAGTAACTCTTACGTTCTATTATCTGAAGTAATTACAATTTCTTTTTTTGTTAAAAATAAGGTATTTTCCTAATCCTACTGGTAGATACACAAAAAACAGGTACTATATAAAGTTCTCTCTTCATTACCAGAACCTGTCTGGTAGGCACTTGGAAAGCAAGGTTTCAGTAAGACTTCAGCTGTTCCTGTTTCAGTCTGCAAGCATCAATATTTCCAGGCCTGGACTCTTAACTTGTAATTTCAGAAGTTATATTCAAAAGTTCAGAAAGCCCACAAAGTTAAAAATGAACACAATAAATCTAGTAACTTCAACAGTGATCTTTTTCCTTTACTTTTTAAAGGTAAAAAATACACCTATTTAAAGGTAAAAGAAGAAAAATATTTATTTCCTGCATTTTGTTATACAATATCAGAAGAAAGCAACTTTAGCTATTACTGTCCATATTATTGTACCTGAAAATAGTTTGTACCCTTACAGAAGCTAAATTTTACCATTTGCTCTCAAAATTCCTTTCCCTATGCTATTACCATATTTGTCTTCAGCCCATTAGAGCTGCACTTCATTTTATATAGCTTGTCATTTGTAGTCATGCCATCTGAGCTTGTCATTTAAAAACCAACTAGCCCCCTATTCATTCACCCGCTCCTGGGTTTTGAAATACTCATTATGCACTTATCTCACCTGTATTGTTTTAGATCCTTTTCTAGTTTCTGCTGGTTTTGCCCTTTGGAATTTTGAATAGAAATAGCCAAAATTTCTGTTATAAACGTATGCCATTTTGTCCTCTTTTTCATATCTATTCATCAACAATTTCTCAAGTAATTCTTCAGTGACTTCCAAGTATTCTGTTGGATTAATCTAGTAAAGCAGGAAATTCACATCTGATTTTGCACCCTTGAAGAGTCTTTAATGTATCAGTGAAAAGCCTGGAAACAGTAATGTACTAGGTTGCATTCAAAACCAAAGAGATCCTTTCCTCTAATTGCAGCATTCAGATTAGTATACAAAACTAAAGCACACACCACTTTTATTACTGCTCCTTTGGACAAGGAAATCAGGCAGTTAGGAGATTTAAAATCTATATTAGACATTTGGTTTTTTTTTAGTCTTACAATAGCAGCCACCTGTGAATAGGATTTATAGAATCATTTTATATGTCATCTTAAAGGTCAATATTACCCCAAGAAAGGTGCTCACAATGTGCAGAAAATAACTCATATTGGGGTGACTTCTTGTTGTCTTACTTTCTGCTACATGAGAAATTACATAAATGCTATTCTGAAGGAATAAGCCTGAATATTTGCCTTCAGGGCTTTTAAAGAATTTTGAAGTATTCTTTTTTTTTCCTTTTTTTTCTATTTTTTTTAAGCAAATGAAATTAGGATAAATCAGGCTGTCAGAGGGGTTAGACAGATTTATTCTTTTATTAGAAATAAGAAAAAAAACCCACAATTATATTTGATCATCCTTAACTGCTACCTTAACTACTGGCTAAAATATTATATTTACAAAGATTAACCTGACCAGAGAAACTTTACAGTTATATTCCTTGAAAGTTTCTCATGAGTTTACTCTCTTAATACTGAATATTTACAAAATATTTCATGCTTTCAAAATTATCTTGTTCTTTTATGCCTTCTTAATAATATTTGTTGTGAACAAGCATGGCCTCAAGAGTTTGTCTAATGGGGGGGTTGTCTTCTGTTAGTCCACATCTTGGTTTCTGCACAGTCACTAGACATTGAAACAATAGAAAAAAGAAGCAATTTAATTAGTATTGCCCTTCTGAGACTCTAGTTTTCCACTGATGCAACCATATAACTCATAACAACCTGTGAAGTGGTGAAAACCTCCTAATAATGTCTCATTTATATTGACTCAGGGATGTCATTGATACACAAGTTCCAGAGTTCAAAAATCATTATTTTTCCAGTCAACTGTGTTAATACAAATGAATATCTGAAGGTCTACACAAACTTTAGAGGATATCCTGACATAATCTCATAAAATCCACGACATTAATATCAATATAAGTGAGGAAAACACTTCTTTAAACTGAAGAATTCTCACTGTCTTACCACAAAAATGTTCCTAAAGATGGACCTGGGCAAACTATAAGACTATTAAAGAGGAATGGAAGCTCAAAGACAGACAGTGATACATTCCACTTACTGAAAAGACAGATTCATACTGTGTCAACACACTTCAGATTAATAATTTTAAAGATTGAAAAGTAAAAATGCACAGAGAACACTAAATAGCAGCATCTACAGTCAGAGTTCTTAACTAATTGGAATTTTAATCTCACTTGAGTTTTCAAAAAGGAACCTTATTTATGTCATCAGACTGTAGTCATCCACTAGCAGTTCTTTTGAGAAGTATTAGACCATAGTTCCTCATACCAAACACACTGTGATCACTTACCTGTCAGTTACCAAACTTCCAATGGATTTCCACCGTCTTTCTTATCTCTCACATTTTTAAAGTTAATAGTAGGCTCAATATAAGTTCCACAGTCTTTCCTATATTCACTCTGATAAGAAAGAGTTTTCTTAGTTACCTAACTTATACTTACCTCACTTTTGACTTATTAGGACAACAGCTTTAGGGTGTAAGGAGGTGAATCCCCAAAACTGGTATGGGAAAGAGAAATCAATTCAGGCATTGAAATATTCATGTGTCCAGCTTTTCTCACTGTTTATACAAAATAAGTCAGATTTTCCTTGCTATTCTAGTGGACAGCAGCATCTTCTGAACACCTCTCTAGTATTACGAAGTAGAAGTGGTTTCTTAAGTCTGGGACAAATAAAAACTATTGAAAACAAAAGTTTGTTTGAAACATCCCATGAAAGTTCATAACGAAAGGGACAGATCACCAAGAACATTTTAATTATGAACTAATTGCATCTATGAGTTTCAACGTAAAGGTATTTGAGACACACTTAAATTCAATAATAGAACTGAATTTTAAAGCAAATTCCTGTGCTGTTTTGTTGTTTTGGGGGTTTGGTTCTGTGTTTGTTTGTTGTTTGTTGAGTTTTTTTGAAATTGGTTTCAAAAATTGGAAAGTTTATCTGAACCCTTACATAGGAAGCTCTGTTTATGAATTTTTTTACTCAGCAAACATACACTCTTCAAGAAAAGATGACATATCTTAGTTACTCTACTTTTTCAGTCAAGATCATTTACAAATGCCTTGGGAAAAAAAAAAAAAAAAAAAAAAAGAAACAGAGTTTGAAAATCAGTTCCAGCCTGTTCTTAAATAAAAACTCAACTGATAGCTTAATCATAGTTCGGTCCAAATAGTACCTTAACAGAAGCACAAGACTATTACACCTTCAGCTCTAATGAACAGTAATGTATACTTCAATTCACCAAGATGCTGCAAATACACTTCCACCTTTTACTTTTACCACCTGCGGTGGGTTAACTTCTGCTGGTTGCCAGTTGCCTACTGGAATTATACTTCCTCCCCTTCCTAAGCAGGGCACAGGGAGAAAATAAGATGAATAAGCTCATGGATCAAAGTAAAGACATGGAGGTCAATTCACATCATAGGCAAAGCAGACAACTTTAGAAAGATTAATTTAATTTATTACCAATAAAAAGTAGAATAGGACAGTGAGAAACAAAAACGTAACTAAAAACATCTTCCTCCTCTGCATCTCCACTTCTTCCCAAGTTCAATTTGACTCCTTCATTCATGACTGTTCTACCTCCTCCCAACCCCAAACATCAAAAAAGGCATGGGAATGGGGGTTATGGTAATTTCCGAACACTTCATCCCTGCCACTCCTTCCTTCTTACACTTTTCTCCTGTTCCGTCATGGGTCCACCATGGGCTACAGTCCTTCAGAAACAGATTGCTCTAGAATGGGTTCCCCATGGGCCACCATTCCTTCCAAAAAGCCGCCTACTGCATGATCTCCTCTCAACGTCCATCAGCTTCCTTCAGGCATATTCCTCTGCTCCAGCTCAAGTCCTCTACTGGTTGCAGTGTGGTCCTTCATGGACTGCAGTGGACAACATGCTTTGCCATGGTCTTCTCTGCAGGCTAAATGGGATTCTCCACTCCCCAGCTTTCCTTACTGACCTTGGTGTCTTTGAGGTTGTCTCTCACAGCTGCTGCACAGACTTTTTACCCTGTCCTAAATATGTTATCACAGAGGCACAGCTGTTGGGGCTCAGCTTTGGGCCAGCAATGGGTCCATTTTGGAGCCGACTAAAACTGACTGTGCCCGGAATGGGGACAGTCACTTCTCTTCTCACAGAGGCCACCTCTGAAGTCCCCCTGCTACCAAAAGCTTACCACATAAACCAAATACACTACTTGAAAAAACTATAAGTTGCTTAAAAGCCTCAAAGAATATTGATATCTTAGCTTTAAATACTTCCTAGACTTTTCTGTCAGACAATGTTAGTGATTTCTGCAAAGATGTGTACAAATCCATGCTATAGTTCTCATTTTTAATGCAAAGAGTATTTTCAGGCATAGAGCCAAAAGGCAACTTCCATCAGAGTTGATAGGTTCTTTAGCAAAGCTGCAGAAAGAGCTGAGGAAAAAAATAAAAAGTTTTTTAAATGGAGTTCCTGAAGGGTCTGAGAGGAACTTTTTATAAAATATTTGCTGATGTCATAAGACTGAACACCTTTTCCCTGGGTACTACTATGCTATATCTTTACTGTGAGTAACACATTGTGGTGGTAGCTGGGGAGGTTCACTGGTTGTTCTGAAAAAAAAAACAAACCAGTAACAACACTTAGCTAATCAATAGTTAAATCAAGAAGTTAAGCTCAAACAGAAGGTTTCAAATTTCTGTGCACATGAACAAGAATGAGGTAAATTCCTGATGAATCTGGAACTGCAGTTTAAGATAGTACTTAAAATTGATATTTTACCTTTCCCTTCTCACAGGCCAGCAACCTTTTCCTGCTCATGACATCCTGTGGTGAACCAAATTGAGAATCTGATCTAGGTTAAAATTAATCGGAAAAAAAACCAGCTTTACCTCTGATTGGTTCCCTGATCTAGTTCAATGAGCAGCAGTAGAAACATTTCTGCTAGCCCAAGGGAGGAAGCAAAGCAGGGTGAGAATAAGCTGTCAGGTAGAGAAGGAGGTCAGGACTGCTGCTTGAGGCAGCAGTGCTAGCTGACAGTGTACTTGAAACTGTGGCTTGAGGTGTTTCATATTAACATTTTTTTCATCAAAACCAAATCTTCATGTTCTGCTCTTGATTAATTCTGATGTTCCCTGAGAAAGGACTACAGCTGAATCTTTACTTATAAATACTTCAAAAGTATTAGCCAGTTCTGCTTTCTTGAAATGAATAAAAAGGTTTATTAATGATAAAAAAGATGAGGTCACTATTTAAAACAGTGGGGCAATAAAAAAAGGAGCCCAGACCAATAGAAAAATAAGCTAAATTAGATGTGTGTGCTCTATCAGTTCAGACCAACAATCTTTATAGCCTAGTTTCTAGCTTTTAGCAACTCCTCTTATTGAATGTTGTGGAAAATTACCTCTCCTGAAGTGTCCTATTTTTAAAGGTATTACTGTGATATTTGGATAGTTTTGCAGGCCACTGCACATATGTAGCTCTCTGACATAAAAACTGGCTGTGTGGGAGTGAATCAGTATTCTGATCTGCACTGGTTATAGCTTTTAAAGCAGTGATGCTTCCACATAAGATGAGGATTCAATTTATGTACCTATAAACAGGGAAGACTCAAACAAACCAGCCTTCTGTTGGAAAACCATTCAGTTAAATTTACAGCCTTGTATTCATAGAATGACTGCTGCACTGCAGAGTGCATTAATTTAGAGATGAAAATCAGTAGATAAACAGCAACTATTGCATCTCATTTATACAGTCGCTGTCTGGAAATGAGGTAAGGATGCAGCAACATGTCGTCTAGCAGTATTTGCTACCCTGTGACAAAAGATCACTTACATGGCAAAGAAATCACCTACTTTTTCACACATTTGTGGATCACAGACTCCAATTAAATACAGAGATCTTCAAATATCTGTCAGGTAAGCAAACTTCATAAGTATTGCTTAAAAAAGCAAATTGAGGAAAACGATTGTAAGTGACCAACTGATCTTATTGTTTTGAGTGACAGTATTAAATAGAAATAGCATTTACTCGACTTTGCAGCGACAGAGAGCATTTCAGCATCCTGGGCTCACAAGACAGCAAGATGCTTTGTTATAGCTGTCAACAATTTGCTGCATTGCAGGCTAATGGCAGTGGTTTAGGACAGCAGTCTTGTGCTAGTGTTCGAAGACTCAGTCATTAACCATGACACTCAGATTTTAAAATAAGATATTAGTTGAACATACAGGAGTTTTCAAATGTAAATAATATTGTCTGTTAATTTTGAACAGTAGTAGATTTCTGCTAGATCTTTAACTCTGCAATTGCAGCAACACAAAAAAAACAGAAGTAGGCTTTTCATACAGGAACCTCGTCAGAGAACTGCTTAGACAGTCAGACAGATGAATGCAACAAGGGAATGGTAGATATCTATTTCTGCTCTCTCTCTTTTGCACATGTATATAGAAACATTCATACAAAAGCACACATATGCATTTTGTTTAATAACCTAAAATATCCTTGGTGGCTGATATTTACTTGTAGCTTGCTTTTTAACATTTCACATCTGCATCACTAGAAAAAAAATCATAAATTACAAATCAAAAAAAGAGATGTTGCAAAATTTCATAAAAAGTTATAAATAACTGATTTAGTTTCTTGACTGAAAAAATCAAATTTTTTGTTCTCCTAAACACTGATATTCAGCAACATATTTTCTCCTTCCCATCTCTGATTTTTGATAGTTATCCAGTACATAAAGATTTCAAAACAAACACACAACAACAGAAAATCACAGCACAATTTCATATGACTAAGGCAGAAAAGAATCCCATTAAAAAGGTATTTTTCTATAGATTTCATATAAATTTCCCTCAAACTGTTTTTGTCACTGGGATTTTATGTCAACCAAAATAATTAGATGTTTCCAAAATTCACCAAAATTTCCATAAACCCAACAAGTCCTTTTAAAACTTGTAGTCTTATATGATCCCAAACTGTGTAATAATGGACCCATCACTAAAATTAATTACTCATTTTTTCACAGCTAGCACACAATACCTATTTCCTTCAGGACACAAACTTGAAAATGCCATCCTTATAAAGTTTTTGTCTCTAGATCACTATATGTCCATTCAAAAATGTGACAGGAAGGCTCACATAGAGAAAAGTTGAAAAAAAAGGTCGTGTAGTCAGTCAGTTGCTAAACAGTTTGTTGGCTTAAAGGGACATACTGTCATCACTGAACCAGAGGTTAAATTGAACCCTTCCTATCAGAGGTGCCATATAACTTGTAGGCATGCTGCTACCATCTGTTTTTGTCAAGGTGATTATTATATAGGAGAAAATGAGTCTTGCCAATTCACATATACAACTTAAAAGAATTAGTAGTATATAGGTCATTGCAGAGTATGATGCTATTTTTCTTCCTGGGTGATTAAACTGGAAGATAACGTTAATCAGTCAGTATTGATTAACTGGAAGGATGCTGAAAGGTTTTGGTTTTTTTTTCAAATACTGAAAACAAGGTCAAGAGATTACAGTACAATGTTATCTGTGATAACTGGATATTTTGTTTCTTGGATTGTTTTCGTAGAAAGCAGAGTTTGGGAGTGAAGAAACTGCAACAGGGACTGGTGGAAGAGCATAGAGGTTCTGATGCTGAGATGATGGTTTATTTGAAAAGGATAGTCTATGACTGGGATGGTATAGTACTAAAGGGACTGTTTAGTGGTGGGGTGTAAGAAGAATTAGAAATGAGAGTAATAGCTCTACTTTTTTTTCATATTGAAACTTCCTATACCGTTAAAGATGCCAAATGTTTGCAATGGATATGAGCCAACACCCAGGGAAATCTTGGTTTTCAAATAGAAGGAAAGTTTTTTATTTGCTTTTCCAAACTGGTTAAATGAAACAGCATTAGGGGGCCTGGGCATCTCTCCCTAAACCCTTGAGCAAACCAGCACAAGAGAAGAGGATCATTTCTTCCTATGAGTTACCTAAAACCAAGGGATAAGGTCCACATGGGTGAAACAAGAAATGTCTTGCCCCACCTGTTCTTTGACCCAGAACTGGAAATAGCCCATTCTAGATACTATTACTCCAAATTGTGCCAGAACTGAGTAACAGACCTTTTGATAGTCTTTTTCTGAGCCAATACTTCAGGAATTCCTGATTCTCCAGCAGAGATTATAATCTCTGGATTATAATTTGCTAATGACTTTTTAAAAAGGAAAAATAGAATTTAAAATGCTGATGCCTAAATCATGTCTATAAATTCTTTTCCTGAGCTTCCAACTCCACAGCAATGTCACTTCCAAACTTTCAAAACATAATTATTACCCCTATCATCACAACCCTAGCAAATAATAAAATAAAACTATGTGTCATAGAGCATCTTTTCTGTAAGAAATACCTTTCTTATAAATATGTATGCAAAACACAATTACCAAAATAGACATCAAATTCTAGAATTAAGACTTCTACGTCTTTTTACAAAAGAACAGCTGCAACAATAAAGAAAAAAAGGAAGAAACCTCAGAGTACTAAAGTAGGAAGTAACATGGCAAGGCAGATAAACCTTCAATCTAGCTCTTCAAACAGTGACTAAGCACATCTTGGGTATTACCTACTCACCTTTTATCTTTGCAGATAACTCAACATTCAGAGAAAAAGACAAACTAAGCAGAAGAGAGTATTTCTCACTTTCTCCAAGGAAGGCAGTCAGTCCAATGAAAGTTTACTCTTGGATTAGTCAGGAAGTTTGCTCCAAATTCTGGTATTTGCATTGTTATTGCTCTGCTCAAGTTAAATCAAGCCAGTATGCTCACAGGTAAATCAGCTCAATAGCACAGGTTAAACACGAAAAAAAAGTAAAAAAAGATGAGTCTTTCTTTCAAGGTAATTTTTCAAGGTTATTTCTTTCAGCATTAGTTCTTTTAAGTATTTCTTTGAGTTGAAAGAAGGAAATTGATAGTGATTCATATATCTTAGTCTTTCTATTTATTGAACACTATATTATGTGCTGCTTCTTTTGGGAGAAGCAATACAACAGAGGGATAATTTCATAATATTTTGCTCATATAAGGAAAAATACTAACTGACTCTTGTCCCATACTTGTTGCATCCCTCTCCCATGTTTGAGTTGTTGAGGGTTTTTCATGCTAAAAAAGAAAAGATTGATATTAACTTATTAGATGAGTTCATAAT
Source organism: Pachyramphus minor (assembly GCA_013397135.1). Lineage (NCBI taxonomy): Eukaryota > Metazoa > Chordata > Aves > Passeriformes > Tyrannidae > Pachyramphus > Pachyramphus minor. The sequence goes on along the minus strand of VYXB01003275.1, from coordinate 109,814 downwards.
CATGAACATCAAGGAGGATGGCTCAGAAAGGCAACAACAAGGTTAGTGTTTGTTGAATTATTGTGCATTGACTCACATGTATATAGAAATAGCTCTTTGGGAAAAAAATACAGTGGAAGGATTGTATAGTTTGTGTCTATTCACCTCTTAACTTGATTCCACAGAGTAAATTCCAGTAAATTCCAACCCAACAACACAACTTCTGAGGTGTGACATAAATTGCCACTACTACATCTTCAAGACACACTGTAAAGAATCAAACTTCAGAACCTATAAAGGTTATTGCCATGATTTGCCATTTGTTACCTTTGATGCCTTAAAGTTTGGATTTTTTAACTTTATAGATTTTAAAAGTAGTTATATGTAGAGCTTTGTGTAGTAGAATACAGGCTTTT
>VYXB01003275.1:0-103178 GCA_013397135.1 Pachyramphus minor | reverse complement strand
AAAAAAAAAAGTTTTAACTGGTTTGTTTTGTTTTGATGTTTGTTTTGTTTTGTTTTTAAATGGGTATTTGTGGGTTTTTTCCTAACAGACATCCCTTATTTGCAGTGCTAATGCAATCCCAGCACTACTTGTCTTTTGTATGTTTGATCCACAACACCTGTTACGCTGGATTATTAAGCTCTTATCTTCAGCTGTAGAAATTTATGCTTTCAAGTCAGGAAGCCACTTATTCTGTGAAGATGGCAAATGCTGCATAATATCAGACCATGACAAAACAATACAGTACTACCCCACAACAAGAATCATCCACTATGGTTGTGATTAAGTCTCTTTGACTAAAACCTTCTCATGTCTTCTTCTCCAAGAAAATATTAATAGCTCAATGCCTAGCTTTAGAATGTGAGACCAAAGCAGCAAGATGCATGTGTGTGGCAAGTTATAAGGGCAAGGTGATTTTCCCAGGTGATAGATGATATTTTTGCTGCGATATTTTTAAAATCTCTCTTAATTAGTTAATCTAATATTTTTAAGTGGAAGAAGTACCTAGTGTGTGTGTTTAGACTTCAGGGAGACAATTGTGTATGAGGGGGGAAAGGCTTATGTTACAGGAATAACATTGCAAACAGGAGAAATAAAACTAAAGAATATCTGAGGCATATTCAAGCATAATATGATATACATGAGACAAGGAGCTAACAGGTCTTCATGAACTTAACATCTCTATAGACAAAATTCCAGCAGTTTGTTTCAGAACACAGAAAATTATTTTTGCTTACCAAGCTCCAAATCTAAACCTAAAATATTAAGGAGAAATATTGAGATAGACTTTCTAGAAGCTGGTTCTTGTGCAGAAACATTCATCTAGGAAAAATATACCTGTAATTCATCAAGAGCATGTATGAGATATCATGCACAGCTCAGATAAAGCTTATAAAATGCTTGATCAAATATTGGTATGATGGGCATAAAGACATGAAAACCTATTGCACATTATTGGAAGTGAATGTTGTCAGACACGTAAGAAATAAAGCAAGAGATTTTTTTGAAGCTGGTGTTACCCCCTTCTAGGAAACCATTCCCTGGGCTCTTGGTGGATATTTTTGGTTTATTCTATGATGACTACAAAAGGGGCAAAATTGTGGTTGTGGTCATGTGATATTATTTCCTCTGCAGGCAGAACCTCTTTTTCCTAATGAAATACTGTCAGGAGTTATCAAAGTTGGAGAAGCATACTGTCAGACAAGTTTTTAAGGATTTATGGAACTTAATAGGGTAAAGCAAATAGGATGAGAGAGTCAAATGAACACTTAAGTGCAGGTTACTAATATGTTGAAGCAGAAAGTGATTGTTACAATTTCACTGTACTTGCCCTCCCTAGCACACAATATGACTTGATCACCCACCTAAATGAAAATGTTACTAAAACTTTTGGAGATAATAGGACTGAACAAGAGGTTGAAGCAGGCATTATATATACTCAGTGAATCAATAATAATTTACTTTACATGATGAATTTATAGAGCAGTAACTCATCAAGGAATTTGTACTAAAAACTTAGGTAAACACTCATTTAGGGCTTGAAGTCCACTTTCTTAATTCTTGCTAAATATAAGCAGTTCCAAAATTATTGGGAAAATTCCTTTGAAGTTGTGAAAAAATTAATAACATTGCCAATAAAGTAAAAAAATACCCCTTTTGTAACAAGGTCACACCAACAACTATGCATGCCAGTAGGTTAAAATCCCATCACCTCGGGGAGGTTGTTGCTAGCTTCAGATGCAGCAGGGAGAAGGGAATTCAAACAGCACAGGATGTAAAAGTAAAGATTGAAGAATGAGTTCCAATGGATTTTGTGATTTTTGGCATCATCACCAGGGAGTGTTATAGAGAAAAACATGGAGGATTTGTAGCCATTTGTGAAGTGGATGCATAAGAAGAAAATGTCTTTTGGATGCATAAGAAGAAAATAGGAGTTTGTAACTAAATCTTTGTTACTGAATTCTCAGATATGATTCAGGTGCAGAGCTGTGAGTGTGAATATTGTGAGGAAATAGTAAGATGAGGTTGCATGTAAATCTCTGGATAGTCAACATGTCACTGTCACTGACGCATTTCTTTTTTGAATGGCCACAATAGAGAAAAGATAGCCAGCACAATGGATTTAACTGGAAAGCCCTCTTTCCATATAGAAAAAATAAAACCTGTTCTGATCACTGATGTGAGACAAGATCATGTTAAAAGACTGACTAGTCATTCAACTGTATATTGAGGGAGGTCAGCTAAATGTTGGCTGAATTACAGTCGTAATAAACTCACATTGATGGCATCACAACCACCTGAGACTTGAAACAGAACAAAAAAAGCATGAAATTATTTGGGGAAACATACCTATACACTTCACACTATTCAAAGGTGTCTAATGTAGTTCAAAAATAACTTTGATGATAAAGGAAGAAATGTATCCCAACTCCTTAAAAGCAAAGGGCATTATAGACAGACCCAAATGCTTAAAATCAGTCTTTTACAGACCTTTCAGAATATTTCAGAAGCTTTGTGGAAAATTTCAATGACATTATTGCTCTTATTCCTGTACAGTGTAAAAAACAGAAGACTAAAACAAGGTTAGTTGAAACTTCTCAGAGAAGCTTTAAGCAGATAAAGGCATTCTTGTCTTAATCCTTCTTGTCCTACCTTTGCTGTCCCAAACTTTGAGAAAATATTTGAGCACATCTCCAATATTTGAGATGTTCTTGTGAAATTTGGGAAATATGAAGAAGGAAAAAAAAAAAGCCACCTTCTTTGTTTTCTTAAAGGAAAAAAAAAGAAGTAAGCAAAATTTTTCAAATATAGAGAAGTTATAATCTCAAGCAGCCGAACCATTATGTGATTGATTGTAAATGTAGGCATCTCTCATACTAGTCCCTTTTAATCTGGTTTAACAGAATAAAAGAAACATATTCTAAATTGCTATGATAGAGCTTTCTGCTTCAAGAATTCAATAAAGGAGTTGTTGATATCACAGGCAGAATGTGCATATCAAAGTAGTAGATTATTTTTGTCACTTTCCAAAATAGTAAATGTGATGTTTACATTTAAATTATGCAAATATTATTTTTCTTTTCTTTCTGCCTTAACCTTTGTCTTGTGTCAAGAGAGACTTCAGGATAGTTGGCAAACCTCAAAGTACTCTTCTGCCTACCTGTGCCACCTCCGAAATAAATACATTAGACCACTTAACAATGTTCAATTTCTTGCACAGGTCTCAAGTCTAGTCACATGGCAGGGAGAATAGGAGGCAGAAAGCTTTAGAAACCTGCAAAGGTTTCCTCAGAAACTGTTTATGTAATAGATTGGTGTGACAGAAGTATTTCCTAGTGTCTTACACTAGCCACAAAATCCCTAATAAAGCAATAGAAGAGAAGATTGTATGAACTTTGGGAGTCTGTACAAATTCATTATAAAGACAAAATATATTTGTATTTTAAAATGTATACATTATTTTTACTTTAATAAAAAAGACCAATTGCCTGAATTATTACCATAAAAGGTAATGCCAAACATGTCAAAAGCATCAGATAGTACTGCCTAGACAGAGGATGCATTTTTCTTTCTGTTTTTTTTTTAACTCTGCAGTTACTATACATGAGTTTTATTGCCACATTGTGAGTAACCACAGAGACACTTTTATTTCTGCTATGACTTCTTGAGTTCATCATAGTACAAATATGTATGATTCAGCATATTGACCTTTTATCAAAAAAACCCCAAAACAAATGATCTTTTTTTTCTACATAGCTTAAAACATATGGTTTTTCATGTATTAAAATTCAGGGATTTCAATCACAGCATTTTGGAGAGTTAGGTCTGGTGTGTTATGATGCTACATAGTGTTTAGTAGAGGGACTTTTATGGAGCTGAGGGGTTAGATTCCTGTTGGGTTCATTGGCCACGTAGTTCTGGGGTAGGAACTAAACTGGAGTGGAAAAATGCCCTAAAGGATCCTAGCAAGAAGAATGTCTCAGATAAAATGAATACGATTATTCCAGGATTAGTCCTTTTTGGACTGTTGGTGTGTGGTGACTTTGGAATGTGCTTTCTAGTACAATATCTTGCCACCATTGTGGTATGACTAGGATTGTGGAAAGTAGACCTGGGGTCAACAGTTGTATGGTATTGTGGTAGAACCATACGGTTAATCTTGAGGTAGAGAGTAGGGCAGCAGCTGCCCCACAGATTGTTCAGGGGCTTGGGTCTACTATGTGGTAGGAGCATGCCTGGTGGGTCATTAGGTATTTTTAAATATTTTCTTGTAATTGTAGGTTTAATAAAAGAACAAAGATATAAGCTTGAATTACGGCCACTGCTACTTTTAGAATAGTTAGTAGGAGTAGGACTGATATAGTTGCCCTGTTTCTCCTCTGGAGAGTTATCTACATACTGCCTGGACAGCTGGTCCTGTGTTCTAGAGTGTCTGTGCACACACACACCCCCCAGCCATGCACATTCACGTGCGCACACATATTTGGTCAGCTGCATTATATCAGCTGCCTTCATCAGCTTTTGCCCTGAGACACTAGTCTGTAAAACATGGCTGCTGAAAATCAGACCCGTTCCCTGTTTTGTCAGTTTTGTTAAAGAGACAGAAATTTCTGTGAGAATCAGGTGAATATATCATGGAAAACTCACATCTTCAACTGCCTCTACTAAGTCTATCATGTCTTTCTTCTCAGTTACACTGGCTATGCAACATGAAGACAGGAGGGAAAAGGGAAATACAGTTGTGGGTTTTGTTGATTGCGGGTTTGGATTTTGTTTGCTGTTTGGGTTTTTTCCCTTTTAATGGTGTCAGTGTTTCAATAGTTTACTGTACTTGCCTTTTCCAATTTGAGTGAATGGAAACTCATTCCTCTGGATTTTGAGCTCCTTAGGTCACCTGCAAAATCTAAGTATGGCAAGCTCATGGAGGACTGACATTTTAGACTTAATGTTCAATTTTCTGCATTTTAGTGATTTAAAACCAATTCTTTTTATATTATTTTTTAGAATGTTATTTTGGACTCTTAAAACATGAATGTTGGCTTTATTAATAGAATAAATTATAGAATAAAAATATGTCTATGGATTGATAGAAATTTTTCTTTGAATGTTGATTTAATGTTTTCTTTTTGTATGTGTGGAGAGCATGGTATTAAGTAATGAATATAAATAGCTTGGTGAAGAATACAGAATTGTTTAGCAAGAAGTCTGAAAATTTTCATATATTGTAATCTTATAGAAGTATATTGCAGAAAAAGAGAATAAGCACAAGGATAGTGTATGTATCATTTGCGAGTACATAAAACTTCTATTGTTAAGTGGCAATTGCCAATTTATGATGTGTCATCTGCTATACATATGCTAGGCATATGTTATGTCTAAATTCTCCTATAAAATGTATACCATGGTGAATTTGCATGAGAAGTGCAAAGGATTTTTAACTATTCTAAATTTTGTGACAATGTATTTATTTATCCTCACTAAGTCAGTAATATGTATATTAAGTTTAGATGCATAGATGTACATCTGCAAAACTTCTACAGAGCTCCAGGTAGGCATATGCCTTTGAAATTGCTTCCAAATATCTTTAGCCTATAAATTGAATGTATTCAAGAAGTCTGATTTGAAGGCACTTTCTTTTCTTTTTTTTTTTGTTAACAAATAAATAGAAGTAATGCCTCTGAAAGAGGTGGATAGAAAATTCTTGAGATTGGTGATCTGTTGATGTATACAGGAAGGAAACCATAGAAAATGCCAGAAAATATAAAAGACAGATTGTTCACAAAAGTTAAAACTAATGACCCATCAAAAAGCTCTCAACCGTGTCTTTCTTGTATTGCAGATGTGACGGTTGCAATTCATTTTGGTTCATCTTATGCATCTGAATTCTGGTTCTACGGAGCTGAGAACAACTATAAGGTTAATCCAATGGTTATTTATGATGTGTCAACTGCTATACACTTCATAATGCATATGTTATATCTAAATTCTCTTTTAATATGTATGTCATGGCAACATGTCAAGGCTTTTGGGACCAGTCTCGTTTAACATCTTGAACCAGTAGAAGATCAATACGTTTGCAGATGACACTGTTGGGCAGGAGTGTAGATCTGCTGGAGGGTAGGAAGGCTCTACAGAGGATCTGGACATGTGGGAACAATGGGCCAAGGCCAATTGTATGAGGTTCAACTCAAAGAACTATATTATAGATATATAATTTTGACTGTTATGTCACTCTTTCCACATTGACAATTCTCCATGTAATTTCAAAATTGTTATGCTTTATTAAAAGAAATCAGTGTTTTTGTGCTGTGAGTAGGCTTAAACAGTTATCAACTTTGATCAGATCTCTTTTCTTTAAGAATTTTAATTTGCAAAAATGTCAGTGTTGATGTTTTTACCAAAGGAAACATTTTGCTCATTTGTTTTATTTACACTGAGAAATGTATTACTCCATTAGTGAATTGTTTTGCAAATATACATGTACATTTATAAAAAGTAAGTGACAGCTGTTCTTGATAATTTACCAGTTTGCACAATATTCCCTGACTCTCCAAATCATATCATAGCTGAATAAAATCTTGAAAAATATTTTTCCAGACATGACTTCCAGATACAGTTTTCTTTGTATGATTTGTTAACAATTATAGATTAAAGGACAGAAGATATAAATCAAATTTTTATTCCTTTTCTTTCTTTTTTTTATGAGGTGCCACTACAGTGTAGTAGGCCCTAGGGACCCAGAACCTAAGATAAACCTTTTTCTTAAATTATCACAATCAAAGTAAAGATTTCCAGACAATGACCATGTTGTACACAATGGAAAAATATTTATTTTAAAAGAAGTTTCAAAAATGCTGAAAATTGGACCATACTGAGAAAATAGGCAGGCAAGAATGTCACTTGACCTATTGCTTTGGTACAATAAAAATTCAGCACTAACCACAACAGAGATCTGCACTGCAATATTTACTTTTTAGCTGTTAGGATGTTTTGGATCAGAGTCTTGAATAAAGATCAAAAACTTATCTCACTATAATTTTAGTGAGACCGGTTCTCTCAACTTGCCCATTATATGAACACATAAAATTCAGAGGTAAAGAATGAAATTAAATGAATGCAAAATTTGAGTGAATTTTAGATAATGTCTTGCAGAAAGTAAGGACACGTTAGAGTGATGTGAATAAGAACAAAACTTACCTCGGAGCTTCCTCTTTCAAGGTGGTAGCCCTGGGCCAGTGAGTTTGCCTAACATATTTTTTAAAACAATGCTGGAAAAAAACATTTCAGTGCGAAAAAATTCCTATCAAAATGAGGATACAGAAGTCAAATATTCTTCTATTTAACCAAAATGACAACCTGTATTGTTAATAACGATAGTAATTAATAATAATATCTACATTTGTATATAAAGGGAATTTATTTCAGGATCTGTTGTGTTATGGAACACTGGCTAACTATTCCCAGAGGGTGGCTGGGCACTGGAACAGGCTCCTTTGGGAAGTGGTCACAACACCAAGCCTGACAGAGCTCAAGAAGCTTTTGGATGATACTCTCAGGCACATGGTGTGACTCTTGGGGGTGGTCCTGTGTGGGGTTAAGGGTTGGTCTCAATAATCCTTGTGGTTCCCTTCCAACTCAGCATATTCTATGATTCTGTGATTCTATTTTATAGTTGGGATAGTTAGGAAGACAAATAGCTTCCATATTTTTCCTACCATATGTGAAAAGCATGGGGAAGGAAGAAAAGTGGGACAAATGAGGAAAGCATAGCTGTGATCTGGCTACTCTACACCATTATAAGAGTTTGGAACATACCAGTTATACACTAATGTTATTTAATACACCCACCTTGGTACTTATTTAATAAAAAATGTGTAGACCTTCAGCTAACTTTGAAATATGGTATGTGCAGAGGTAAATCTGAATTTTATCTCCATTCTTGCTGTTCGTAGGAGAAAAATGTAATAAAGCAAAATAATGGTTTCTGCATTCCATGAACAAAGCTTGTATCTTTCAGGTTGTTTCACTCTTTCTTCATCTTTATGAATGTGGCTAATTTTAGTACTGATGCTGTTTTATTTTCTGTGTGTACCTTAGAGCCTCGTCTCACACTTCATTTATAGTTCTGAAGTCTTATAAAATTAAATAATAAAAGAAATTTACAAAATGAAATATACAACTTTATAATATATTTACATTCATTTTTGCTAGAGCGTATTCGCATTCTAGAGAATCTTTTTTGCTTCAAGAGAAATTAATAGTAGTACATTGCTAAGGAAACCTTTTTGTCTTCCTACTAGAAATATTTCATTACTAATTATGTTGTATTTTCTGTGACTTGTAACTTCTCATGCATGCTTTGCTTTTACCTTAACTTCTGATTTTAACTTTGTTAATATTGTAACACACTTCTCCTAAAATAATAAAATTCTTTTTCCATAATATTTGTTATTTTTGCACCTAAATAAATTAAAATCAGGAAAAAAATCATCTTTTTGCTCTTCGTAAGTTCTTTTCAAACGTGTGTGATGTATTTTCAATGTAAGAAGAACAATTAAATGTAATTATCATTACAGTGGCAAAAAAAATACAGCAAAGTAAGTTGTTCTATTTTACTTAAAATTTCTAAGGAATGAAAATTTTTACCAGCAAACTGTCTTTCAAGCTTTGTTCTTCCCCCAACCTTGAAATGAATATAAATAACTGCCATAAACTGTGCCAACAAACCCCTGAAGTAATACAAATTGCAAAAATGAGCCTGTTTTACTGTGCTGCTGTGCCTGTTGCTTCACATACAGCACAAGCTCTCACATTCTCATAATGTGTGCCTGCACACACTTGCACATCTGTAACATTCACACCTGCTCTATAAAACATCTTTGGTTGCTAATGATGAGGTATGTGAAAGTTTCTGATTCTTCCTGAAATAAATGGATATTTAAGTGAATGAAGGTTTAGAAGGAGAAGAAAAGAAGAAATTATTGAGAGAGTTGATGAGCCTAGTAGGCTTAAGGTGATCTCAGACCAAAGATGAATTTCTGATGGATTTTTTTCTTATAATAACACAAACTATTTTAAAAAACATATATATATTTAGATGAATATATATAAATTATTTTTGTATATATAGTTATGCTTAAAGTATTCTTCTAATATATAAAGTTATAGGCTATATGTAAATGCAACATAGAATATGAATCATCTGATATATATTTATTGCAATATAAAAGCCATCTTATCAAAGCTAAATGAAAGTTAGAAATAAATTCTGCACCATATTTATTACTGAAATATATACACAGAAACTTCTATGTCATTCAAGATTCTACTAGCTTCTAATCTCTGAAGTGCTATGCATTGATGTGTAGAAATAACTGAAGTAGTCCATACAGCAAAAACAGTATAACTAGGCTAATATTGGCCTCTGCCTGCAGTGTTCCTGCCAAAATATAAAATGGGAAAGTCTGAAATATTACCATGGTAAGAAGGTCCTTGGTACCCTTCTAGAACAAGATGACAACCTGTCTGTGAAATGTTCACTAGTCCTGGCTTAGATAAAATACAACAAATCATCTCGAACTTCAGTTTAAACTAATCTTGCTTAAATTGATCTTCTTGATTAAAGACAAAAAGATAGTCAAATGAACCAGTATTATCAGAGCTTTTGGGATGGCAGAACAAAAGAGAAGCAGAGACAAGTGAATCTTTGGTAGCAATATCTTCAAAAGCTGGTTGTCTATCAAGTGAGTGCCTTTCCATAGCTATTACTTAGTCTTTTCTACAAAAAGACTTTGATTTTATTATTTGAAATAGCAGAGTATCAAATACATAATTGAGTTGGTTTTGATAAAGCTATCTCTTGAAATTAATGCTTTTAGAGCTGCCTTCATCTGCTTATTAAATGTCAGGATCCATGGCCACGGAATCAATGGCTATGTCAGCCAAACAGTGATTCCTGAAACTATCTGATGGTTCTCCATCCTCTTGTTATACACCTCTTTTGTATTTATAAAGATAAATACAAGATAAATGCAAGATAAATACAAAAGCTTATTTGTGTCCTGATACTTTTTGTAGGCAGCCTGTTTTTCTTCCATATGTAGCTGGATTTCCACTTTTTATCTTAACAAAGTAACACTGCTAATCAATGTCAAAAATGTTCTTAGCATAATATCATGATCAGATCACAGTATCATAGAATTATTTTTCCAGATAATTTGAGAAATCATTTTGAACAGTCTTAAGCCTTGGCTTAAACTATGACTCTAAGGAGGTATTTTGCTGTAGAGCAGTTTCAGCACCGGAGTGTTTCTGCAAATGTTGACACACTGAATATTAACCACCAAGATTTATGCAATTGTAGGTTTGAGTAAGAGCTGCAAAGTAGCCTTGGAGACTTTGGGACTTTAGAAAAGTAAAGAGAAAGGTGCATACATACCTTTTGAGATGCGAATCAGAGAACTTAAAATGCTAAGCTGTGAAATGTGCCTATGGATCAGTCAAGTGAAAGAGTTATCCAGATAAAAAGCATACATGTAAGGATTAATAAATTGTCTCTATTACTAGACTATAACTTTGCCAATATATAGGAGGAAATTGTTCAGGAAATAGAATTCTATAAAATGTATGTTTTTAACATTTGATCTCTTAATTTCATTGTTTTCTAAAAAATCAAAGTCAACAATTTTCAAAAAAACACTTTTATTTCTACAATAAGATTATACAATGAATGTTAGATTCTTTTTCTTCAGAATAAATTTTTAGAGCACTTGGGAAATTATTGTGAAGCAGTAAACGCATGGCATTATTGAACATGTACTTTCTACCCATGGATACTTTTTCATAAAATTGTAACACTGTACCTTTGATAATGTTATTATGTTGCTCAGAATGTTAAGATGACAAGAATTTTTGTGAATACAATCATAGCAGTCTCATTTTAGACCTCTGAAATCATTACCTTTATTGCTGCCTAAAGACATAATGCATCACTTGCACCAGAAGCCAACAGTGGCATTTGTCTTCCCTTACTTCCAGGCTTGGCTTCAGTTTTATACTAATTTATGTACTACATCTCTTGGATCTAAAAAAGATTAATGCATAATGGCATTAAAAAGGTGCATCACGCGCTGTAAAATGACATACTTTTAGGGTAGATATTATAAGTCTAGGTATAAGAAATGCCATACTTCATATTGTTTTTCTTATCACAGAGCAGTTGGTGATATCTGGGACATCATACTCTCTTTTTGCTTTATATATATGGTTTCATACATGGTAATGACTAGTAAAAATTAATGGGGTCTTTTAAGTGATGTGAGATCACCCTCCACAGGAAATACCATAAAATGCAGAATTTCTTGATATCTTGCATGTTTCTATAATATCTCCACATGCTGCTATAGTTTTCCAAATATTCTACAACATGCTTCACGTTGGTAAACATACATTCATGTTTACCAATCTTGTGAAAGCAAACAACCCTTTCAAAAATAGAGAATTGGGACATATGATATTTTTCATATTTCACAATTTTTGGTCACAGCTTTCATTAATTCAGCCTGCCTGATATAAGGATAAAGTTGATTGGAAAATAAATTACTGCTCTCTTCTCTCTGTATAAGTCCCTTTTTAATTATTTTAATATTAATTTTAGTTATTTCTCTTTTTTTTTTTTTTTGTCTCACTTGAGGTTACTAACCTCTTGGAAGGCTGTCCCAAACACCTGGAATTAATGACAAACTTTGGCATTTTTACAGTTCATTTCTAGAACTCTCTTTCTCTAGACAAAGGCTTCTAGCAGTAGCAGTGTAAATGGCTCTCCCACAAATAAAAAATTGCAGCATTTTTCTCAGGTGAGAAACACTAATATTTCAAACTATTCTGTTCCAGGCAGACTATGTTGTTTAGAAGTAGCTATTTGTAAGCCCAGTTCCTGATCAAACAGGACCCATAATCAGCTTTTAGAGAGGCAACTGTGACTGCTTGGCAAAAACAAGGCATAACGCCTCCCATCATGATTTCTATGTCTTTTCCCTGTTGTGTACCCTGCAGGGACAGTGAGCAGAACACTCTTATTCATACAGAAATTTACAGCATAAATATCAGAGCAGTGAATCTCAAACCTGGTACTCTGCAGACACCGATTTCATACGCAGGATCTGGGGGCAGAAGTCAGGTGTTTGCAGTGGGCCCTGAGCCAATGCAGAGGGAGCAGGGCACCAGTCCCACTTCCCCTCCTACCTGGAACCTGCACAAAGTCGCTGCTGGCTCCAGAGCTCCTGTTGATCCTCAGCAGGCAGAGGAGCAGCAGCTCCCCACGGCTGCCAAAGACAAGACAATGAGATGGATAATTGGCAGGTGTGAGAGGGGCAGCTATTACTGCTTTTTGATGTTCCTTTTGGCACTAGCATTGTACATGCCATGCCTTGAGGCACCTTTCAGTACACATTTGAATGAATATAATTTCTTGCCATTAACATTTTATTTTTTATTTGAACTCTTAGATCAGTGATCATCTCAATCTTATAGTTTATGCTCATAAACTGTTATTACTGTTTGTCTGAATTTCATAGAGATATGTATTTTGGAGAGAAAAAGTATGTATGTCATGTATAACCAAATAAATGTTTTTCTTAATATGAAAACAGTATTTGTAAAGTACATTAAATAAAACGTCTTATGAATTTTATGAATTTTATATTTTGAACATTACTAACATTTTCAAAGGCTTTGGATTGATGTCCCACCTCAAAGAAAGAAAGCACTAAAAATTAAAACTATTTTAAAAGCCCCTTAGAACAATAAATGTTTTAACATCAAAGATTATCTTTTTTAACTAAGTGTATATATTATTTTATGTTGGGGGAGCTGTTTCTTAACATTTTGTCTTTATAAAGAGAAAAAAATTACAAATTTGGAGTGTTTATCCTCAATATTTTGTCTATGGTAAAGAGAAAAACAAATTACAGAAACTTTAAGAAAGCTGAAATTCAAAATTATGTATGGGATGATTTGTAAAGAAAAAATGTGAAAGCAAGAGATAGTTGACAACCAGTAGATTAAATTTATTTAACCTTCAATTCAGGTAAAGACTGTATTGCTGAATTTTACTGGCATATCTAAGAGTAAGAGAACAGGTGAAAGCAGTGAATAAATTGAAAGTTAGTTGACTAGATGATGCACTGAAGTACCTACCTAGGATTCTCAGAAAAATTACCGTCAACCTGGTCTTGACACAACAAATACAAAAATAAACATTCTTTTCCAAGAACAATAAGACAATCTCAAAAGATTCCTGTGTTGGTTTAAAACTAAACCAGCAATGAACCCGGCTCAAGAGAGACTACAAGTCCGAGTCACAATTTACTAAAAAGATTACAATAAATACAATGATACAGATAAAAACTGATTTTAACCCACAAAGATGTATAACCCCACACCTGGTGTTTGTCAACCCCCGTGCAGAGCACCCTGTGCCCCCCCTGGCTGCAAAGTAAAAGGAAAGGAAACCTGTTGGTTCAGATGATGATCACAGTCCTGTTGAATTGTCTTGTCAAGAGTGGCAGTCCTATTGAAGTTCTGGTCCTCCTCTGGATCTGACAAGTGGTACCATAAGTGTCAAAACCCCAAGATTATACATGCTCAAATTCAAATGAGAATGCCCAGTACCTCTCTCAGGATGGGGAATTTCAAAATGGGTGATTTAACTCAGTGAGTCATGGGATATTTTTGGAATCTTTGCTGGTCTAGCACATTGCAGCTGCCTACCATGCCCGTCCAGTGTGACCCATTAGCAGAGATGACCCCTCAGGTTGGGTGTGAAAGTGTATTGCAGCCTTTCCTGAGGGGAGTTATCACAGCTGAGTCATTGGTGTGAAAACAAAAGAACACTGCACTGCCCCGCTTGTAGCCTGAGGTGTCAGGTGTGCCCTTGGCATCTGCTGCAAACAACATGCAACAAAAATGGCATAGCCCTCTGTGTAGAATACACAGTTTTGGTTATACCCATATAGGGATAAGCTGGTCCTAGCCCCTGTAACTAGGACAATTCTGCAGTCATAAGAAACTCACAAATTATCTATCAAAATAGATACTTTGGTCAGTAGTCTAAAAGGGTTAATTACATTTTGGAATTTGCTTTTTGTCTCTTTATTTCCAACTGTGTTTTTTCTTCTCATATCTCTAAAATGATCCTTTCCCTTTCAAATATGGATGATACTCAAAAAAAAATTAACCTCTTTATTTCCCTAGTACTTTCATTCACTTTGATAATTTACAGTCAACATTTCTTCAATATGCATTACAACATTTCAGTAGGCTGCTAGAAACTTGAAGAGAAACAAATTTTATGGAATAAAAAACCCTGTATATTTATCCTACTCTTTGTAAAAGCAGTTTAAAATCCATCCAGAGAACAGGTGAAAATTGTTTGCAAACTATGAGGTGATATTTGCAGCATCTTGGCTTCCAGACTAAAATTACACTCAACAATCGGTAGGCGAAATTCATCCAGTTCCTATTTTTGTGGTTTGGTGATGTAATTACAGCTGAAGTGTGGTAGAGTCTTTGTTTTCAGCTCAAGAATTAATTTCACTGTATCTGAACCATTTTTGAAATCAAACTATTCATACAGAGCTTTACAAAACTATTTAAAACAATAGCTAGCATGCATCTTCCTTTATAAGAAGAGGTTATATGCGTATATCAGAATAACAACAGAAAATTTGATTCTATATAAGTCTGCTGAAACTCTTTGTAAAGCTGCTTTTCAATGTTTACCTCCTACTCCCTGTTTTCTAAAAGATTTTCCTCAGGGTTCCATGTGTCCTCCTTTTCATCTCATTTCTACTGCTGACTGTTTAATATAGAAATGAATTTTCAAGCAAATATGAAATCATATGAGTCCAGAAACAGAGAAGATAATCCAAATAATTCCCTCTTCACTTTTATTGTTTTTGTATCTATAACATCTTTAAAAGTATTAGTGTTGCTATCCAATGACTATACTAACTATAAAATAAAAAGATAAAATTATGCTACATTAACAATATTTAGAAATATATTTATCTACAATATAAAGTCATATGCATTACTCAACTTTGACATGGAACTGAAAAACTTTATTAATGTATGCTCCTTTATGGAAATTCACTCCTACATAATGTAAGCAGTGATCTGAATTGAAAAGTACACTGATGATGTTATTTACACTCTGGTTGCTGCTTCAGCTAAAAACAGCAAGAAAACATTTAAAAGGTATTTTCTCTTTCTCTGAGAACAAACTGGTTTTGTCTGAGTAAAAGATTTCTATTTTTATTTCCGCTTCACTCTTAGAGAATAGATATACTGCTGGAGTATGTTTCTATTATACTTCTTTCCACATATTGCCAGCATAATAATTTTGACTACCTGCCTTTATGTCAAATATGTGGGGTACAGTTTCTACATATCAATGTGAGGACGAGAGAAAAGGTTTCATGCTCAGTTTCAGACAGCAATGAGACAGACTGTCTAGGACGGGGTGTCAAGAAGACTGTTCACTTAGCTCCAAATATGACAAGTGCTTCATATTACTACTTCTCAGGTTTTTTCAAGTTATATCAGCCCTTATATATGTGGAGTTCACATTCATGAAGCAGCTTGAAAAGCTGTAAAGTGTGTGCTCGTGCAGAGCATGACCTCGGTTTATATATAAATTCAGAGAGAGCAACCTTATTGAAGTCTGGGGCCATGACTGAAACATTCTTCTGCAGGTTGCAGTTAGTAAAATCTAACAGTTTTGACTAGTAGCTGGGCAAATAAAAGATTTAAAAAAAAAAAAAAAACCAACCAAAAAAATCATATTATCCACATTATCATCATAATTATGCAACAGATTCAATCATTTGGGATGTGAATATCCAACTTCAGAGCTCTGGGAACAACCCGCCCCCCATAAGGGCTTACTATCTCCTGTTCTAACTGAATGTATTTACCAGCTTAGGGTTCAATTAGAATCATCATCTTGAAATTGGAGTGAGCCCTGAAGAACCTTAAAATGATAGATATCAGAGTACATTATGTCATAAAGGGATTTTCTTGATCATTGAGATCATTCCCTTGCTGGTGCTAGAGCAGATAACCACATTACATAATCCATTGATCAAGTTCCATTCTGAAAAAAGCTACTTTTATGGAGTTTGTTGTTTCCTCTTCCCTCTCCCCCTCCTCTTGTGACTCATCCTTCTTTCCTATACTGCAAAACCCAAACTCTCCAAAAGAAAATCAACTGTGGTTTCATCTTGAACATTTCAAACACAGAAATTGAAAAAAATTATTGCTCAGTATTATCTTAGTAATTGTTAGTAATTATCTCTAAGTAATTGTTTTAATTAAAAAAAGGGAATTAAGAAATAATATTTCTGTTTAGTTCTGTTTTCTGTCCTATTGTTATAGTCTTCTAGCTGTCTCTTTCCAGCTTTTTCTCAGAGCTTTTTTTTTCTTAACTTATTCCCACTAAGACTTTTATTTTTGAGAAGATGTTTATCTTTTAGCCATTACTAATCAGCACTGTAAAACACACTAAAATTTATTAAAATTAAAAAGGAAAGATTAAAGTAATATTTTAAAGATGGACAGATAACATCACAGGAGTAACAAATTACTCCATCCATGCTTTTACCCATTATGTAAAATTATTGACAAAAGATGTTTGGCTAGTAAACCTAGGTTAGCCGCTGAAGCTCAGGTTTCCTCATACTTTTACCTTCATGTCCAACAGTCACTCCTATTGTGAGCATATCTTGTCTGCATTGTTTTCTCTCTTTTCAGATAGATATTTTTCATGTATAGAAAAATATTATATTACAACTTTTTGCAAGTGTGGATTTCCCTTTTTGTTTGAGATTATGAGATTTTAAATGTAATTCATTCTTACATTAAGATATAATGTCCAAATCCCCCTCAAATGTATATCACCTATGCAGAGATCCTGTTATAAAGATTCATATGCATAACTTTACATAAGGATAAATGTGTACAGGCATAACAGATGTAACCAACATTTTACATTTTCAGCTTTTATATTTTCTTTTAAATACACCATGATTATAAAGTATAAAAGCAAGCTTCAAGTTCTAAATATCAGAAATAATACCATAATGTCCTATGAAGGTCTAATTTTACTGAAACCTAATTTTTCACTGGAAATTTTTTAGTCAGTTTTAAGCTTAAATTGGGAAATTCTTAGATGCCTGGTGGGTATTTAAGTAATAAATTGTCTCCACATGGTATAATACCACTGTTGTAGTTGATAGTTGCACAACTATTTAAATCTGCAACATCAACCATTTGTTTAGACCTCGGTAGTTACAGCTTCAATACACACTTGACACCAGTTTATCCAGAATACTATGTGGTAAAAATACTCAAATTTCCTCAAACAATTCTAGTGACAAATTTTAAAGACAGGAAAATTTATATTATGTAAAATCTATTTTGGAAATCTATTTTAAAACCAAAACATTTATATAATCTGATTAAGTAACAGCCTAAGGACATCGGGGTTTTTTCAAGAATAGCAAGCTATTAAAACCCAAATAATTTTCATGCCTGGCTGAATTATATGTCTGTCTCTTTATATGAAATTAAATCTAGCAGAATAATCCAACAGAAACATTGGTGATTTTCATGGATTAGTTTGGGTAACTTTAGCAAGTTCATTCCATCATTTTAGAGATGGTTAATTTCAAGTGTTCTTCGAGTCAAATTTGTGGCACATATGGAGAATTGTGAAGTTCATCTGATTTTATGAACATTTGTTTCGTTAATGCCAAACTCATTAAGTTGTTTTTATGGTTTTCTTCCTCTGATATTGTCTTCTAAATGTCTAAATATAGCATGTAAAACTAGCTTGTATTATACTAGCCTTTTGAAAAGTTCTAACTGTTGAAAGAAAGGCTTGCTTTAGAATGTAACCTATTATATTGTAAAACAAAATGTTTTTGTAGTCAGCATCTGTCACACAGTTCTATCCATTATTTTTATGTGTACATTTTATAGAATTCTAGCAAAACTTAAGAAATGAAAACAATTTCTTATCTCTTTATTTCAACACATAACAAATGGGCATATATATGTACCACCCAGAAGAAGAGGTTGTTTTGAATCCTGCTAAGCACACATTTCTGTAGATGCTTAGTGGATGGTCTATCTGGAGACTTAAGAACTTTTCCCACTGTGTTAGATACAACCTCCAAAAGAGAAAAAAAGACAAATGGGATAGTCATGGACCTCAATAACTTCTAATTACATGAGACCTGTTGTCTGGAATTAGACTTCTTTCAAGTAACCCATCAGTACTGCAAAACGAAAATGAAAACATAAGTCTGTTCCAACCATATGCTGCAGTGTAACAGTTTATGCAACAGTTCAAGGAATAGGAGATACAGATAGAAAGGTAAATATGGTAAGGTGCAAGCTATGACAGAAATAAATTGCCAGAAAAGCAGAAGGATTCTCATTCTTTTGATATGTCATGGTCAAGATATGAGGCCAAATGTAGGTTACTGAGTTCAGTACAGAGATTAATGTAGGATAACATAATGATGTGGTCGTGCTGTTTCTCAATATAAATGAACCTAAGCCACTCAGTTTATACTCTCACTCAGATAAGGATGTCACCTGAGTGATTAAGCTACCTCATGTATTGATTTGCTTCTTTCAAGTATAGTAGGATAAAACATGAGCATGGTTCTGAGTTTTGTGTTACACCTTTTGCTCTGGGAAACTGTAGCGTGCTATGAACTCCATCCAAGTGAAGAAAAATATAAATTAATTGTATTTGAAAGAAGAACCGCAGAGATACATATTCCTTTTCATGTATACTCTAATAAGTCAGCAAATTCAGTTTTAAATGGATTGGACTGTTAAGATTCAGGCTGAACTCTGTGTAAGACCAAAAAATGACATAATAGAAAATCCACTGTGTGTTCTGGGGTGCAGCCCAAATGAAAAATGTTATTCATCTGTGGCATTTTTAAATTTGGTTGAAAAGCTGAACAAAAACAGCAAAGAATAGAAGTCTGCCTATAAAGCGTGTGTAAGTAAAGAAATCTCAATTAAATCAAGTAAGCTGCCTAATAAAACAGTACCACTTTCATTTACAGATGTATTTTTTTGTTTTAACAATCTTTGTTAAATATCATAGTAGTGTTACTTAGTTTATGCAGAGTTTATAAACTGTGAAGGATGGATCAAAAGTTTTTCTCTTAGATCACATTGAAGGCTAAGACTAACTGTGAGAGATTCCACTGGTCCTCAGGCCACATGATGATTAAAAGCTGATCTCCACACAGAGAAAAGCTAGACACCACTAGACTGGTCAGGCTGTCTCCATATTGCGTTAAACTTTGCCAAGGTCTTTTCCAAACTCCTTGTGTTGTCCCTCTGAGCTTAAAACTTACTTTTTAACTGTACATATGTTTCCAGTAATGCCATGAGCGACTAATAGAGAGTTATCACTTGAGGGAATAGAGGACACAACTATTTTACAATAAGTGCAAGACCTCTATGGATGACCATGAAGAACTATGGAGAGTTAAAGGAACCAAACATTTGTGATTAAACCATAGAGTCTATAAAGAAGGATCCCCAGAGGGAAATTCCACCTAAACAAAGACTTATCTAAATGAGAGCTGGTTGATTTACTCTGACAGGAAGCTTGGAACTAATGTGTAAATTAGGAGCAGAGAAGTAGTTGGATCGAGTCTGATGGCTGAACTACTTGATGATGAAGAAGTAGTTCATCTGAGAAGTAGAGTTCCATTAATGATGGGAAGGGAATTATCTTGACATACAACTGTATGTGCACTTACACTGGTGACTTCATGCTTTGGAATGGCTCTTTTTAGCTGCAGATTTGGTTTGTATCTGTGTCTGAATTAACTGTTTGCTAAGCACTGTAGAACACTGCGATGGTCTTGTTAAAGTTTTCCTCATAGCTAAGCTGGTGTGCCTCGCTGCACCATCCAGAAGCCACCACTTGCGATATAGAAAAATTACCTTCTGACACTTTGCTCTCTACGTGTGTTCAGGATTTTAGCAAGGGCAGCAAAACAGCCTGGGATATATTTACAGAAACCTACTTAGCATTACCTATTAGGTATAGCTGCACAACGTGGTCCTATAACCATAATGGAAAGTCAAATCTTCCTACCTTCTTCTTTGTATAGCAAGAGTCAGTAATGTAGGTTCACCCTATGTGGGTACGTTGGAAGTTTTATCTGTGTTTTGAAGGACATTGTGGCTTTTAGAATATGATGAGGTACAATATAGACATTTTGCTTTCACCCTTAGATCTACTCAGGACTATAGGACCGAACCTGTATTTTACATAGAAAATGTCTATATAAAAAAATTGAACTGTGTATGACATCATTTGACATTTCTCCACATGTAAGGAAATTTTTAACAAAATTTTTTTTTTGGTGGAATTATTACTAGTAAAAGTTAAAGATACTCTTCACAGAGAGATACTCATTCATAAATATTTAATAAAACTCATGTTTTCACATTTTGGCAGACAATTCACTGGTTGTTGTGCTAGTTTTCTCATGCCCTGAATCTGAGGCAGTACTAGGAAGCCTAATTCTATCAAGGATTTGGCAAATTTAGTAATCTGGCTTTACAGTACAGAAGGAGGCTGGACAGCCCTTCTAGGGCTGTCAGGGCTTCAAACCATATCGCCATACTCTCGTCTAACAAGTAATCTTTCTTTCTTTAGTAAACAGATGGTGTTGGTGCCTGACTGTGTCCTAAAATAGTTTCTAACTTTGCAACCAATTCTACAATTTCTTCACACTCAAACACATTTCATCTTAGCCCTTTGCTCTCTATCTCAACATATTTTCAATGTATACCTAATGGAAGCTTACATCTCATTGCTTTCTGCATTTCTATTCACTTTGTCTTGCTTGGGTACCTATAGTCTGAAAACTCTTAAATGAATACTGCCCCACAAACTAAGTGAAGAAAAATATTTCAGCTAGAGATTATGTTTCTGTATGGAATAAAATAGAAAACCCATAATAAACTTGCTATAGCAGCAGAGAGTCTGATGTTCAGTCATGAGTCCCTGAACTATATTGCGCCGTATAAAAACATTAGATGGCAACAAAAGAGAAGCACTTTAGCAATCTTGATAGTCAATGAATGTGCAACTGCTTTTGTGGAATTGCAGTGTTCTTCAATGTGTTACCTTTATCAAACTGAGACCTGCATAAAAATGAAATGTCAAACTCCAATACAATTCTAGTCAGTCATATAGTTTATCTTCTTGTCCCCCGATAGAGTTCACAAATTTAATAACCGTCCTTTATCCTTGTCTCAATCCTCTTTCAGCTTTCTATTTAACTTTTCTTCTGTCCTGACTTGCAGGAAATGCTTCATCTTCATATAGCAATCACAGTAGAAAGAACAGAAAGGTCCAATATCAACTGTCATTTCGAAGTGTATTGGGGTGATCAAACCATTTTGATGGTCAGAGAAAAAAATGTTCATTGTTATTCTTTTACATATAGTTTAACCTATTTAGACATTAGGTGCCTAAATTAGCTGGGTAGTTTAAATTGAAAAGTTTGTTAAGATTCTTACTAGCAGTGCTTCACATTTTGTGTGGAAAAAACAAATAATTTTTCTTTAATTGAAAATAATAGGATTATTTGCAAGAAGCTGCTGATAACACAATCAAAATTATTTTTTGTCTGATTAGAAAGTATAATGATGAATTATTCCCCTTGTGTTTTGGGGTTTTTATACAATTAAGAATGACTCATCAGGTCTCAACATCGTCACTAATATCAACTATGATATCATTAATATCAGTTTCCCCTTCTTCAAGAACATTAAAAAATGAGAATGAACTGAACTTACATTTTCTCTGAATTGAAAGTACTAAAAGAAAATTTGCTAAACCAACCTGCTACAATGTCGTATGTGCCTCTGTAGAGATACATGCAGCCATTAAAATCTTGATCCTTTGAAATGCTGAACAAGGTTCATATGTGAAACATCAGCTAACTCCTTTGTATCTGTGAACTCTCAGCTCAGTTTTCTTCCTAGTAACTGGTACAGTGCTGTGTTTTGGCATCAGTATGAGAATAATGTTGATAACATACTGATGTTTCAGTTGTTTCCAAGTAGTGCTTACTTTTCAGTTTCCTGTGCTCCGCCAGTGAGGAGGTGCACAAGTAGCTGGAACAGAGCATGGCCAGGACAGCAGATCCAAACTGGCCAAAGGGATATTCCGCACCATAAAGCGTCATGCTTTGTATAAAGTGGGACTTGGCCAGAAGTCACCAATCACTGCTTGGGAACAGGAATCAGTCAATGGGTGGTGAGAAATTGTTTTGCACATCACTGCTTTTTTACCCTTAAATTTTATTTCTCTCCCTCTTTTTGTTATGTCCTTTTTCATTACTATCATCATTATTACTTACTATAATATTATTTTACTTTATTTCAATTATTAAGCTGTTCTTATCTCCATCCAGGGTTTTTTCCAATCCTCCTCTCCATCCCACCTGGGGGAGTGGGGAATGAGCAAGCATCTGCACAGGGTTAAATCACCACATCACTAATATTTTCATAGGTCTTGAGAATAGAGAAATCTTGTCTCTCTACATATTTAGGAAGGGCATTTGACTAAAGCACAAAAGCATAAGAGATGCTGAAGTATTATTTGGCTAAATAAAAACTTGGTACTCTAAAATAAAAGAGAAAAAGTAAATGTGGACAGGTTGAACTCTGAGGAGATGAGTGGAAAGGAATACGGGAATGAATCAAGGGACGTAGTACTGCCTTAAACTCAAGGAAAACTGTTGATGAAAACTGAACTACCAGCTAGAGTGAGGTAAAGGAAGCTGAGTCTGTTGAAAAGGTTACCATGGTTTTGTAGTTGAAGTAGAAAGTAACATGAAAATTTAATCAAAAACAGAGCTAATCTTATAGTATGGGAGACAAAGCAGACAATATATACAACTGAGAGAGAAGAACTGTGCAGTACAGGGAATACCTTTATTTTAGGCTTGAGTTGAATATTGGGTTTGTCAGTGGTCACTTATCACTACAGAAAAAAAAAATGGGATCTGGAAATTTTAAATGTAATTGATCATCCAACCAGTAGCTCCCTTTTTTGTCAACTCAGGCATTAAATTTTTGGTCCAGAAAATGTTACATTAGAGATTTGTCAGCAGTTGCTAAGTTTTGAAATTCCAGGACTATTTTCTTGACAGACACTTTTTATTTCTTTTCAAGCTATAATAACTTGGATTAATGTAAAAATATAATAAAATCAATCTTTGAGAAAATTATTTGTATTGAAGAGTAGTCTACACAATGTAGAATATTCTGTATACAGAAATTGAAAAAAATTTTATGAGAATTTTTTTCCCAAAATCCAATTGACTTTTTATTATTCTTAAAGTTATTTTCCATCCATGTATACATCAATTCATTAGACAATGACTGTCATTAGAAATATTTTTGTATCATTTCCTGTTCGTGTTAGAGCCAGAACCCAGAAAACAGGTTCATGCTGTTATTCTAGGTAGCCAGTCAAATGCAAAGACTGGATACATTTGTTGTAACATCACTGCTAAACAGTGGGTTTTAGGTTTACTTTTTCTCTTATTAGAGAGCTAAAATAAAAAGAGAGGGATTGCATTATTCTAAAATTATTCCTAATTAAATCTGTTCTTTACAGATGCCACAAATAATATAGAACAACTATTTTGAGGAAAAGAAAAGATAAACCTGAAGTAGCCTGCTACAAGAGAAATGTAGATTTCTATTTAAGATGTTCCATGTAGTTTTCAGAAGATTTCTCTTTAATTCATACCTCTCTAAGAAGTTTTCTTTGTGACCTTAAGCAAACTGTTTAATTTCTCTGTGTTTCTTTTCTCTTCATGTAAAATATTTTCTTTCTCACAGCATCCTTTTTCATCACCATGGAACTGATGGAATTCATCTTAACTGTGCAAACTCCCAACAATGTGCCAACATGTCTGTCTAAAACAATAGCATATAACTGAGGGAGAAAATAAACTAGAAGACACACTACTTCTGGCATTTCCACTGCTAGCAAATACGCTATCGTTTTCCCTTGTAATTTCTTCAGGTTGCACATTGTTGACATTTACGAACAAGAAACAAAACAGCAATAAAAAGCAAATATCATGAAAGGTAAAAATCTAAAATAATAAGATACTTTGGATCACAATATTTTACTGAAATGTTGATCCATTTCTTGAAATATTATTTGTGTAAAAGATACACATAATTATTAAATAAAAAAAATTAAATAAAAAACTAGCATCGAGTCACTACGAACATTCCTTCTAACCTATGTCTTACAAAGGTAAGCAATCTGGTTTTCTTATTAATAAAAGAAAAAACTTACAAAAATTAGTAGATTTATTTTCTTCTAGTTTATAATTTGTTGTAAAATCTGTGAGACATCAACTGAAATGCTTCACTAGAACCTAAAGACATCTCAATAGTTGGAACAATACTGAAAAGAGAAATGTCCCTAAAATGTACATAGATAAGTTAGCTGTGGTCAATGTCATAAATATGTTTTCCTACATGAGTAGAAGTTTGTTGAGTTAGAAAAACATGTGCCACATAAAGATTTGTACCCAGGTTTGTACATACCTTTTGGGGTTTGCATATGTTACATCTTCTGCCACTGTCACTGAGAAACAGCAAGGCCCCTGTTAAATCCTCAGGAGGGAGCCTTCTTGATTGTGGTTTGTGTGCCCATAACCTCAGTGAACCCTGGAATCCACAAAGAGTGTCCTTGTGCTGCCACATGTTCAATGCAGATGGCATCTTCAGAGAATACGTGGGCAGACACACACAATTTAGCATGCGCAAACAACATTTTTTCAGGAGTTTGTAAGACAGCCAAAGGCAGGTGTCTTTCACACAGATAACAAAACAGCTCTCTGACCTCATGTTGATACTCTGTATTTCTCCAGCTCCCCAGTTACAAGACTTTGCTTAAAGTATGAAAATACTTCATTTGGATGAAGAAACCTAGTTTCATCTTTTTTCATAAAGATGAATTTTTTCTATTTCCAAAGAATAGCTGATCTGTCTTAGCTGAAATTTAAGTTATGTTCAATGTACAACC
The DNA here is from genome assembly GCA_013397135.1 of Pachyramphus minor. Classification (NCBI taxonomy): domain Eukaryota; kingdom Metazoa; phylum Chordata; class Aves; order Passeriformes; family Tyrannidae; genus Pachyramphus; species Pachyramphus minor. The sequence goes on along the minus strand of VYXB01003275.1, from coordinate 77,965 downwards.
AAAAACATTACTTTCAATTCAACCATCAGCATAGGGAGGATAACAACACAGTAAATTTAACTTGAAAATATAAATTCTGCAAACCTGCAAACAGCTTCAGTAGGGATTGTCCCTAATACATTCTAGTTCTTTTGCAATAAGTTTCCAAAAGCTTTGAAAGAGTCAAGTGAATGCTGTCCCCAGTTTATACAGATTGCAGATCTGGTTAAATCCACTTTAAGGTGATGCAAGATAAAATTTCAAAGCAATATGTAAAGTTTCAATAAAATGAACGCCTGAAGTAACCTATTGATCCTGCTTTGTCTTACAATCCTTCTTTTCAAAACCAACATTCATATGTGTATGTAGTTTAAAAAGTTACATATTTTATATGTAAAACACATATTTTATTCAAACAAAAATTTTGCAGGAAAATGAAAAAACTTACACTCCTATATACTCAGTTATATCTATGCCTGTAACTGTTTCAAACAAGCACCTTCAGGAAGGTTTCTTATTTAGATAAAACACCAGTGAAGACTAAACAAATATACTAAGAAACACTAAACATCAACATAATCCCAGACTGAGTTTTCTATTACTCAGCTGTTGCATCCATGGATTTTGATTAACTCAATTTAGAAAGCTTTAATCTATAGTGAATATTTTAATTTTTGAGAAAAAAAAAAAGAAAACAGCCAGTGTTCTCCTTGAATCCTTATTAAAATTGTGAAAGCATTGGCAGAGCTGAGGAATGAGGAGACTAAGGGTCAGGACTCAAATGAAAAATTGTGATTAAATGCATTTTTTTGCTTTCTCTCTGCTTCTCAAGATGTGTAATATATGTTTGGCAAGAAGTATCTTTTTATTATATTGATCTACCTTCTGAAAATTTGAGAATTTAGCATAGTTGCTTAAATGTATGAATTTGTGTCTTACTTTCAGCATATTCTGTATTTGCTATTCCCATCTTGTGACAGTAGCTTCACATAACTTATTTGCCAAACACACGTGAATATTATTTTTATGTGTGAAAGTACAAAGCTAAAAGATGCATACATTTAATCAGATAAATTTAATCATATTTATATACATATTGGGTTAAAAACCTGGACCCAGCACTGTCACATTGTAAAATTTTACCAATATGGTCACTGATTTCAACTTTTAACACAACAGCTATTAGATAAAAAATCATTTGGAAGCAAGAATGAAAGAATAAATATGCCACCTTGCATCCACAGTACAGACAAAGAAATATAATTTCAAATATTTTCATTGATTTTCTATGTGAGCTTGGACAAGTTAGCTAACAGCATGTTTCCTTTCAGAGATATCAAAATGGTAAGTTGAAATGGAAAACAAAATACCTTCTTTGGGGACAAACTGAAAATAATCCTCATTTTTTAAATAGTTAAGTTTGATTAAATAACATTTACCAGTGGAATTATATTCAATGAAAATATCCCCCAAAACATAGTACAATTTCTGTCATGTTTCAAATATATGTACTTCAAGGAATGTATCTATGTCATTATATTTACCTTACTGCTCTCAAGATATGTGTATGTGGTAGACTGTAGAAATTTATAAAGACTCCTGACCAAGCTTCCTAAAAGCAACGAGAGAATGAACATTAGTATGGTTGTCCCACCAGGTGAACCATGTGATGTCATGTGGTGTTGCAGCCTGCTCTGCTGGGCAGCTGGACCACCAGTGGCAAGCAGACCAGCAGCCCCCAACAACCCAGGACTCCTTCCTGGCTTCCCTGTTTTGTCTTATGAGCCAAGATATGTCCTGGGGCCCAAATCTAATAACTAGTTCTCTGGTTTCTCTGCCATCACTTCCTGGATGGGTACAACATTCAATTTATTTTTCATCTAAACTGAAGTACATTTCTAAATATTTTAATGTTTTGGGGGTTTTTTTCCAGAGCTGAGAAAATTGCAAGCTACAGCTGAAATAGTCATTACTTTATCTCAGAATGGTCACAGTAGCTAAAGATGGAAAATATCACATCAGCTGTTTCACTTTCCTGCATTATAACAACCTCTTAGAGAAAATATACCAGTCTCTACTCAAAAGCAGATACTTTCCATCTCCTAGGTGTTATTCAAAGACTAAAAGAAATAAAGAGAAAAAAAGCTGAAAGGGAAGCTCTTTAGTTGATGGTTTTGACAGGAATGAATGTCAGGTGGGCAGTCTTGCTGCAAGTTAGAACTTGCACAGATTTCTCCTTAGTTGAAAGGCAAGAGCACACTCTTTCAGTGTAGTCAGCCTAACTGTAACAGTTCCCCATAATCACATAATAAATTTCTCTCGGCCTTGTAAGTCTTTTAGAAAAGTGTGTGATGGTAATCCAGTCACAAATTACTGGATAGTCTCTTTTAAATAATTACATTCCTGCAGCATAAAAGAAGCTCCACAATACAGGTCAAGATAGTAAGATATCAAGTTCTTTTACACATGCCATTGAAGAAAAGTATAGCCAGACTTGAATAGAATAACACGGAGAGAGCAGAAATAAAATATAAATCCGTTCCATATACATTACGTACAAATGTACCAGATTGCATGGAGGAAGCTGCAGAGATATGCTGATGCAGCCCATTATATCATCAATGTAAAACAACTGGCTACTACTATAAAACTGGAAGAATAATGTTTCATTTTAAATGCTCTGAGAGGAGTATTTCAGTGTGGTAGTTTAGATGCAGACAGTCATGATGGCACATATACAAATACACTGCAGATTTTTTTGACATGAGCAAAGCCTGACAGCCTGGCTTTGTGTAGTAACAACTGCATACACATTTGATAGGATAAAATTATTCAATTTGCTTCAAATATATTGATGCCAGGTAATTAACTAGATCCAATAATTTACTGGCAGAGGCGGATATTGATGATTATACATTGATGTCCAGCTATGCAGCATGTATAGGACAGAGAAAATTATGGTGAACATTTGGATTGAAATGGCCACATTCTTTTCAAATAAGTAAAGCATCATGAGATGTGAATATATTTGCCATGTGTTATATGGCAAAAATAATAACTGTGGTAGCTCTGCACCTTGTACAGTGACAGAATTCTTTAATGGAGGTTGAAGTTTTGTTCTTGAAAGCTGTCAACTTAGAAAGTAAGACAAAGCTGACACAAAACAAGAATTAAATAATAAGTAATAAAATAAAATAAATAGAATAAAATAATAAAAATAAATAAATAGAAAAAATAATAAATGTTGTGGGTTTATTTTGCAACACTTCATTTATTTTATTTCTATGACAGCTTTAAAGCTCTGCAGATCTCTCTTACTTGAGGGTAAGGAAAAAAATAACAACAGTAAATAAATAGTCTGAAATTATATGCTCATAGTGTTATGAATGCTTGCACAAAGGTTACCCTGGTAACCTATTGACAGATTACTGGCTGTCTTGTAAGTTACCTCCTCTTATAAGTCATTCCAGAGCTTTATGTGCTGGGTCAAAGAACACTCACTGATTATTCAAATGTCTGACATTTCTGGGCAAGAAAACTATACCATTGACATTCTCAGTATATATTACGTGTCCTTAATTTCTGGTTTAGATAAGCAAGTTTTTCTTATCAGCAAAAGGCCCAAACATACAGCTTTGAAGTAGCTCATCAGAGGATGCTTTTCTTCAATTTAGTGGCGACATTCTACAACTCAATATAAATTTTTCTTATAGATAGCATATTCACCTGGAAGCTGTCTGACAGTCCTCACTGAGAAATTAATAGGAATATCTAATGAAATTTACAGGATGGTTAAAATAGACTGCACATTAATATTTAGAACAATTATACCATGCATTCCAAAGTAGCTTTAGCTACTCAGTTTAATAGACTTTAAAGATAGAAAACACTATTAAATTTGTATCACTACATTACATTTTATCGAATTATGTCTTCCCTGAACTCAATGTTAAAAGTTTTACTAAATCATCATCACTTTGTGAATAAATTGTACCTTCTAGGAAGGCAACCAGGTTTAACCAGAACTTTACCAAGGGAGGAACAAGCTGACACCTCCCTTGGTGACTTGCTCCAATGTTTTGTCTTCTCCCTTTTTTAAAAAAATACAGGTCTGCCTAATATGCCTAAACTTTCCTAGTTTCAATTTCCAGTAACTGGTTCTTAGTTTTTATTTTGTCCACAGGGTCTAATAGCTGTTTACTAGGCAGTCAGTCATATGACTGATTGTACACTGCAATTAAGTCACTTTCCAATCTTGTTAAAAATAAGCAGAATGATTATTTCAGTCACAGCCATAATATAAACCTCTTTTTTTTGTTTGAGAAGCTTTTACATTAATTTCCTCTTTTTTTTTTTTTTTTAAGTCCTTCAGGGACTGTGTACATCAAAGCTTTTTGAACTATTCCAGTGTGTCTTATACCAAGGTAAAAATGTTGGTCTGCTGCCTCTCACTTACTGCTCCCCCATTTTTCAATTTCCTTGTCTTATCAAAATTCATGTCAAAATTTCAGAACAGGATAGAAATTTAGTCTTCTTGAGAGAGAGTATAATGTCAAGGATGGTTGGAAACTGATTCAAAACAAATGAAGGTTGAAGGTTATGAGAGAAATATAAAAATCCACGTAACATAATATGTAAACAGAAATATGTACTATGTCAACCATAGCAAAATTGTCCTTAACCAATTTGGAAAACTTTTTGCTAGTAACCACAAGGCAAGCATCAGCTATGCATAACACTGCACATTTATACGCAGAGAAGAGAAGTTGTGACTGAGAAGATGAACCTCATCTTTTAGAAAAGGGCCATGGGATGCATAGTAGGAAAGGCTCCTACTGGTTCCCTGTGCTTTTGATCAGGCCTTTTATACATACACAGAACAAAGAGCACTTCTGCTTTGGGGATCTTCAACAAAATCCTTCAAGTCTTCAGTAGCTGCGTGGAACTCATTTATCTCTCTCAGTGGGATAAATGAACACTTATTAAAAAAATAAGTTTGTGGTTGTTTCCAGAATCGCAAGAAAGGATTGACTTCACATAGTCATTCTTCTGATTTAAGTTCTTTAATTAATACATGATGCTTTTTAACAGTATTGTCTTTCTTGAAAAAATTAATATTTTTCCCCTCAAAGTAAATTCTATTAAAACAGTAGACTCCTCCGAGGTTAAATGTGATACACACATGAAAAACATCTACATTTGCTAAATAATAAAATGTATATGGGTAATGAGATGCTATTCTACAAGAAAAAAAAAAGAGAAAAATGCTTTTGGAATTATCTGTACGGACAGAAGCAAAGCAGTTCAGCAGATTTAGTAATGTCAGCATATATACTGGCTCAGTTCATGAGAGGCTATGTCATTTTGCAGAAGCCATTATCAAAGGTGCACTTTCATGTATAATTATTGGTGAGCACTCACACAGCAATATATTTTCTTGTATGCTGTCATCTCTCTTTGGTCATGTTTAGACTTGTTATATGACTTACATATAATGACATTGAAATGCTTTGACATTTTTATACATAAATCTCATCAATAGCTGATGAAACCCCAATGGACTCTGTTAAATGGACTGTGCCAACTTCTTTGCTTTCAATATGAAGAAGACCATGCATAAAAAGCAGAAAGTGCTGCATAAAGTACAATGAAAATTTTTGTCATATTGTAAATATTCTGCTGAGAACCTGATGGGAGAGCAAACCCAACACTTGACTAATGAGTCCGTTTCATCCAGGTTACCAAGTCAGGTCCTCGTAAGCTTACAAAAGGGTCAGCTAAAGTACCTAGTATCTGTTCATATTGTGGTCAAACAGTGGCAACTGAGAAGGCAGCTTCAGGTTGGATCTCTTTAAACAGAAATTTTCACTAAAATTATCTGTATTTAAAAACTCTTTCTTGCAAAATTAGCAAAGAAGGTTGGGACAAAATCAAGGAGAATTAATTGACTTTTTAACAACTTCCCCTGACTAGGATTTTGAGCAAAGCTGATTGATGCATACATCATAAATAATGGGACTAAAGCGAAAATTCAGCTGATTTCAACTTGGCCTGAGATCTAGTAAGAAAGGAAGGAATCCTCATGCTTTGTTAATTAGAAATGCTATTCTACTACTTATCTCATTTTCTGGATTTTTCTGGATTTAAGTTCTGTAGAGGACTTAAACTAGAAATAAAATCACTACTGAAATATATATAATACTTGGTAGATAGGTTTTAGACACTTAGAATTGTGTAATATTCACACACATTTCTGTCTGTTTTTCAGTCCAAGCAGTACCACCTATTGTTATGCTTACATCTTGCCTTCAGTTGAACCATTTGTTTCATCTGATAAGAGAAAGCAAATGAGGAAACAGTGAAGAAATGTTTTTTGAAGAAGCTAATGTCCAGCTACCCTTGGCAGTTATTTGAATCTTCATAACATGTTCTGTTGATGAAATAGAGTCAGACCTTTTTTGAGTGGGAGTCATCCATTGACTTCTCTCAGCTTCTAGAAGTTAAAAATGTGCTTCATCATATCCCTCCTTAACCTTTTTTTAGACTTGTTGATTCCCAGTTTTTCATCTTTCTTCATAATTTATTTCATCTTTCTTCTTTAGACTCCCTTAATAGCTTCTTAATAGCTGTAAGTTTCAGAAACTCACTGAGATTTTGTTCTGAAGAACTTAGAAATTATCTAATATTAATGGGAAATTTCTACAGAAGAGGCATTGTCCACTACGTGCACCTCTATGGCATTATGTTAATCCAAGAATCACCTAGATTCTCACTGGATTTAACTCCATTTGATTTATTTTTATAAGATTTAATTTGGTGTTCACTTTACCTCACAAATAAATATTTGTACATCTACCTATAATAATTCAGCAGTTTCCAAGAAAATTATGTCTGTAATTTTTAGAAGATGTGTATTTCAATATAAAATAATCAATTTTAAATAAACACAATTGCATAATAACTGATTTTTCTTATTATTATTTCTCAGTTACTAAATCTCTAGTACGAAGAGAAGGAAAAGGAGGAAGATGAGAAGGAAGAGGAAAAGGAATAAAAAGATGAGGTATTCTTATTGTTTTTGATATTCGCAACTTTATTTCTTCATCTTTTCTGTGTGTACACATCATTAAGTAGTGAGTTTTTGTTTGACTGAAAACTCAGTGTATAAATGTATAAATTATGCAAAGCTATCCCATGAATGTAGCATCTACAGGTGAGGACTGCTGACAGATAATGAGGTTATAATGAACTTCTTTGTGTCTGACTCAATTTTACATACAGTCAAAAAAGTTTTGGGGATTTCTTTGGGGATTTTTGGTTATTGTTGCTGTTGTTGTTCTTTTGTTGGTTTTTTTTTTTCAGCATTGCAAGAGTGTTATTCTTTGCTGAATAAAGAGCCTTTATTCTTCATTGCAAATACATTTATCTTACCTTCTGAAAATATTTTGAAAAGGGCACAATGATAAACCAAAAAATACATCTCCACAACTTTCTTTCACAACTTTTATTGTACATACAGTTACTGCTATGTGTAGTTTTGGATGTCCTATTTCACCAAGTAAATATTTATCCTTCCATTGTGTTTCTACACATTTAATAATGTAATTTTAAAAGATACATCAGTTTGAAATTTGACTTTTTTATCTCTACATATTTACAGTTACACTGAATGCAGTGATTTCAACTAAATGCCACTAAGTTAATAGAGTCAATACATTTCTATGTTAATTACACTTTGTACCATATAAATGGTAAATAAAAAAGATCTTTTTATTAGGCCACCAGCCAAGCTATGAGTTCAGCACTGACGTCTTTTCCCTCCCTAAAAGCACTATGGTTGCAGTAACTAGGCTCACCCGTTAGAGAGTTAGATGAGATATCATATTTGGATATAATCTAAAGCATTATTTGCACGGTTGGTTATTATTTCTCCTCTTGGCTTCAGTCTGTCAAACTGAGAAGGATTAAGACTATTAGAGGTGCTTGTACAGTTGGATTTGTGTTGCTACAGAAGATGTAGCAGTGGATGGCAGACAGCCAGGAAACAACATGAAAGTAGATGTGTCAGATGTTATGCATATCAGTACTTGAAAAAATACAGAGCTGCAGTTGTATTCCCTATTGTTGCTGCTGAGAGACACGTTTCTCTGATTTACAATGTTTCCACAATTTGGGAGAATAGGAGGTGTTTCAATGCTATCATGAAGTGGAAGTAAAATGACTGCACACTTGTTTGTATTTGAAGTCCATTTCATATGTTGGTACTAATACAATAACTATTGTTTACATATACAGGCACTATATTTATGGTGGGAGTTTACAACTCAAAACACAACTCCCACATTTTCACTACCATATTTAAAAAATAATTAAAAATAAAAGAAAACAAAAGACAGAATAAGATGTCAGACAGTTAGAATTTTTAGTCTGACAATACTTTTGAAGCAGTCGATTTGTCTTATGGTCTGTTCTTCATGGATTTTTAACTATATATATGTTGCCACAGCAAACATTTTTCATGTTTATGTTGCATTGAAATGGACAATATATAACCATATATGTGTAAAATCTTTGTTTTTAGGTGATATTAATATTCAATTTATTTGCTTCTGATCACATTGCAATACACTTCCTTTTGTCTTTTTTCCTTTCCTGCTTTCCTAAATAAATTAAAAATTACAAATTGTTTCAGATTTACTTAAGTATTTTATAAGTATTTATATAACTATAGTTCCAAAAATCTGATCAGTTTGAGTAACATAAGTGGCATAAGTGTACCTTCATAAAATTTTAGATTTAGAACATAATCATGCAAGACATAAAACATCAAAACAAACAGAAATGCTATATAAAAAGACAAGGTATTAGAGGATTGTAAGGAAGATAGGAAAAGGATAAAAGCAAAATAAAGCCTGTGTACTTGTTTTCTTTGCTCCATTTCCATTCAAATCCTAATTCCGATATCTGCTTACTCTTAGATACTAATAAAAACAAATTTATCTAAGAGTTACATAAGAAAGAAGTTTATGAGTGTATTTCAAAAATATAGTTTACATTAAATGAATTCTAACATTATTTTCACATTCATTTCTTAGTTAGTCAAATTATTAAAAATCATGCCAATTAACATCAGAATTACTTTAACTACAAAGATATGCTGAAACCTCAAGATTGAAATATTTATTCATAATGTCAATACTTCTAGGGTCATGAGAACCTTCTGCAAGACGTTCCTATGCACTGACCCATTTTTCGGTCATATCTCTTCTTTTTTCATAAGAAAAGTATGGAATTCATAAGTTTTCAACACAGAAAGACATTTGAAACCCTGGACTTTCTTGGTTGCAAGGCAAGTGCTTCTCCTAGATGAACTCAAATGCTCGGTTTACCAGCAGACTGCTCAGCCTGTTTGCATCTGAGAACAGAGGTTAGTTGCTTTTGCTTGACCGTAATTAGTAGGACATTTTGTGCTTTGAGTGGCACTACAGTTTGTGCTAACAGTGAATATTACAACACTTACCTCTGCAGTACATGAGTCTTTTTGTGGTTTTAACAATAACTATCTCAATAAGCTTTGAATGTGAATCCACCACCTAAAGAATTATTCGTTTAATTATTCTTTATCCCCTATCTTTTGCATGCAGATGAAAAAATTACTGAGGAATTATTGTCAATAACAATTAATGTAATAATATTAAATATGAGGCAAATGTCTAAAGTCAGGCATTGGAGAGCAAAGGTTATTTTGTTGGGTTTTTTAATCTAAACACTTTTGATAATATTTTGGAAAAAAGTGTGGAACTAGCTTGGGAGAGATTGTGTTTTGAACATATGTGCTCTAAAATATGTGAGCACTTTCAAAAATTCCATTCCTTGATTTCTGTATCTTTTTTTTGTTTTCCTAGCACCATTGTTCTTTGCTAGAGAGTTTGCTGTGTGAGTCCTCTAATATGGCAAAGGCTGATGGCACGACATTTCTGTCTTTGGCCTTCCTTTAATTATGTTTCGTGCCCACCCTCTCGCATGGAGCCAGTACCAGAAAGCGCAGCTTTGATAGCAGTGTTTACATGAATGTTTGATAAGCATCTGTCAGACTTTAGCACTCTACAAGACTGTGTAACACAAAAGACAGCCAGGAAACCCTGGAGCTTTTACCACCTGAAAGCATAATCTGTGTTTTCTGAATGTTTTCTGAATTTCAAATGAGGACAGAAATTGTTCTTTTGTAACTCAAGATGTAATTTATGTATTATTTACTATAAGAATATATTAATCAAAAAGATGGTTGGTACTTTTCATTAAATGAAGCTTTCAGGAACAAGGTCAAGATGTCTTTTAATACATACTTATATTATTAAATTGTCTTTGATCCTGCTGGATGAAAAAAGAGACATATAGCATGAAATAATTAACAAGACTAATGAGTACATTAATATGAGAAATGAGAAATTAATTGCAAACATTTAGACTTATTTTTTTCATTTCAGCTGTGTTCTCAAATTTTTTTATTTGCCTTATGCAGAAATTTCAAAAATCATAGAATAATAGAATTGCTTGTCTTGGAAAGAACCTTGGGAATGAAAGAAGCAAAGCTTTGTTTTTGCTTGTATTAACCTGTTACAGTGCCTCACCATCCTCACAGTAAAGAATTTCTTCTTAATATCTTATATAAATCTGCCCACTTTCAGGCTTGTCTTATCATTACAGGTCCTTGTAAAAAGTCCCTCTCCAGCTCTCTTGTTGCCCCCTTTAGATATTACAAGGCTGTGATAAAGTCCAGTCCTTTTATTCTCCAGGCTGAACAACCACAAATCTCTCAGACTGTCTTCATAGAAGAGATGCTCCAGCCCTCAGATCATCTTTGTGGCCCTCGTCTGGACTCAGTCCAGCATTTCCACATCATGTCCAGATGCTGAGACACAATACTCCAGGTGGGGTCACATGAGCTCAGAGTAGAGGGGGAGAGTCGTGTTTTTGCCTGCTGGTCACGCTGCTTTTGGTGCAGGTGACCTCTGGGCTGCAAGAGTACATTGCTGCTGGGACATGTCAATTACTCATGCAGCAACACCGCCAAAGTCCTTGTAGGAGAGCTTCTCGCAATCCGTTCTCCACCCAGCCTGTATTTGTGCTTGGGATTGCCCCAAACCAGGTGCAGGAGCCTTCCAGTGTCCTTGGTCGGTGTCCTAGAATCATGACATTCACACAGGTCCCTTGTCAAGTCTATCAGGGCCCCTTTGGATCGCATCCCTTCCCTCCAATGTGTTGACTGCATCACACAGCTTGGTATCGTCAGCAAACTTGCTGAGGATGTGCTCAATCTCACTGTCCATTTTGCCAACAGCGAAGATGTTAAACAGCCCTGGTCAAAATACCAGCATTCCCTGAGGAACACCAATCGTCGCTGGTCTCCACTCGGACATGGAGCAGTTGATGGCATCTCTTTGAGCAAAACCATCCAGCCAATTATTTATTCACTGGGCAGTCTGTGTCTCTCCAATTTAGAGACAAGGATGTTGTGTGAGACATTGCCAAGTGAAGATTGAATATTCATGAGGCACAAGATATCTTTCATGTCTTGATATCAGGCACATTGCCAGTTCTTAGCAAATACATAATATTTATTTTTTGAGCAAATTTATAAAATACCTTTATTTACTGACTGCTTAAAAATAGAAAGGAAAGAAGTCTAAAAATTCATGAGTTGGTATACATCATTTTCCCAGCCCTATGTTCTTTATACACTTTTTTAAATCAGCTTGTTTATTCTGTAGGAAAATTGGAAATGGAGCTTTATGAGATCAGGCATATAAAGAACATTTTATTTGTCGATTTATACTTCATACAGCTGTTCTACAATATAGACGTGATGAATGCAGTGTCATCTATGGTGTAACTCCATTTATTTCAATCTGAAGAACAGAAAACACAGTATTTTCACTGCTTGGAATCATACCTAGGCAGACTGAGCACATTTAGGTATATTGAAGAAATTTGAATAATTTCACATAGTTTGAGCAAACATTCCAACCATACTGCTAGATAAAATAAAATTCCACCTAATTTAGATTAAGACTACCCTTTACCACAAGAGATGCTTCCATGCTTCTCCTTGTGACAATTCATGCTTGTATCTCACAGCTTTTAATGACTAATACAGAGGGATAGGTCAATTTTTGGAATTTTTTTTTACTTCCATTCTTCAGGAGATAACATTGACTCTGATTTTGTTTAGACTTTGTCCACTGTAAACAGAAAATCTTACATTGCCAAGTATTAAAACAAGCACTGTGAGACAGCACATCCTTTCCCGCACATTGGGAAGGTCAGATGAGAGTCATACAAGCCAAAAAAGGGGATGGAAGAGGCCCTTCTTAGCATTAAACGCAAACAAAGGAGCATTTGCAGGAGCATACAAATCTAACTCCAGACTGCAGGAAAGTTCTCAATGATCTAGTACACGGCTACATCTATTTCAAGTCCTTAGTCCTTAAGAAATGAAAGATGAAAACAACCTGTATCTGTTACTGAATGAATTCTAGTAAATTCTTCTGTCCTATTTTTACAAAATAAGAGGAAGCTAAGTTAATACCTTCACCAAGCATAGTTGGCTCTTTTATACCATCCCATCTCTATGTGCTGTATGCAGGATTAATGTAAGAATGCAAAAATGGATGGAAATCCACCTGCAACAACTAGAGAAGAAACTTCTGAAAAACAAAATGGAGAGAGAATGAAAAAGCAACATAATATTAATGAACATTTTAAGATTCCACTCAGTGTTTGAGGTGCCATTGATTAGCCTGCCTAGTAAGCAGTATCTTAACGTTCCCAGTTTTAAGCCAATTGGCATTTTCTTTCAGATGAGGGCTTTGTACGCTCAATTCTGCTCTCAATTACACTGCCACATATTAGGGGCAACTGTTATCTTCAAAGGAATTATTCTATTCACTCCAGTGTAACTCAGATTAAAATATGCCCCTAAGAACTCTATTAAAAAAAGTTGAAAGGTTATGGAAATTTTTATATACTGTGTGAATCAATTCCAGAGAAAACATGCTTAAAAGACCATGTTCATTCCTATAGTATTAGAAACAGTCCTTTGTTGTCTTTAAAACCTATTTTAAACTGATCACAGATTTTTAAATTGGCACATGTGCTTGTCAAAATATGCTGCTCTAAAATTAATTTTCTTAGATGAATGTTTCCCTGAATATTGCAATCAATTAAAAACATGCTAATTTACACTCCCCAAGGCTATCTATATTTAATCTTTTCAATACTTTTTAATACTACCAGCAATTTTCCTCTACACATTGGAGTAAGTACAGGAAAATGTGGGAGCAGATTTCAACCAGTTTGTAATGTTTTTCTTAAACAAACAATGAAAATATTGCTAGTTAATAGTTTCCATTTTTGTGCACAAGCTGCGAAATTGTACAGCTCACTGAAACTAACGAATCACAGAAAGTCTCAATCTTGAGGGAAGACAAATGTACACTAAAATGTAGTACTTATAGGTCTCCACTACATAATTTTCACAAACAATGAACTCATCACAGTCACAAATATCCAGATATGCATTCCTGGTTTAAGATGCACATGCAAAAATGAAAGTTTAAATTGTACTGGTAGACTTGAAAATTGAGCCTTTCAGGAAAATGGTTTTTAACATGCAAACTTACAACTGTAGGATACCTACTAATGGTGTACCAATTTGAATAAACACACATAGGACCTTGTTTTCAATTGCTTGTCACTTTGCCGGACTTGTTTTAACAGAAATTTCTCTCTTGAACAATTTGAAAAAAAGAGGATTTGGGAAGCACCATGTTTACAGTCTAATTCTCCTACACTGTAGTAAAGCTGAACATACTTTCATACTTACACAAGGATAAGAAAGACTTTCCTTGCAATTCCCATTTACTTCTGTCAAAGAATGATATAGCTGCAGTTATGCTAGAATCATGCAGGGAACATGCTGGACCTTTGGAACATAATCATCTGTTAAAAACTCTCTGGTGCAGGTCTGGCTCTGGGTGAGCTATGACTCTCCCAGACAATTACCATTCACAGTTGGGAGTTACAACAGGCCAAGGGCTAGTCCTGTTACAATTTGGATGATGTCACCCTTGTTGGAGGGGGAAAGAATGCAACAGTGTGGACACGGAGATGGTCTGTTCCAGCTGGCCTCAATGACAAGAATAGTCCTGGGAATGTTTAATTTATGAGTATAGATGTAGTCTATGGTGCCAAGAAGAGGAATTGAAAACAGCTGTCCTATGCTCTCAGTGCCCAAACTGCCAGCTATGGGTAGTACAAAAAGGCAAGACATTGCCAAAGCTTCAGGAAGGAAAGGAAAGACTAAGAGAGATGTTTTGTTCCTGGACTTGCCTGAGGAGGGAAACAGTGGGATTGTTTAGGTTTGGAATCTGGTTTGGGTGAAAAGTGGGAGCAATGGATAAGACAGTAAGAAGTCTTTATGTAGTCAATCAAGGCTTTAATTTATATTCTGCCTGATTCAGGACAACTAATAGAGATACTTAACAATTCTGCCAAGAGTTTTCCAGCAATCTGCTTTCAGTTTTTCCTGTTGATGTTGTTGCATTTTGTTCAAAAGACAAAATTTTCAACTGGGACAGGAGAAAGAAGGGTCTGGAGTCAAGACCAATTAGTGCCAACAGTAGACTGCTGGGTACTATGTTCATCTTCTGCTAGGTATTACTACAACATAGCAAAAAAGGTACAGTCTAGCCTTAAATAAGGCTTCATTTCACAAAGTTTCAATATTTTCTGTACCATAAGCATACTTCCTTGTACATGGTTTAGGGGTCAAAACTAGGTCTGAATGGTTTGTGTACAAGATTCTATTAATTTTTGATTATTGCTATTTTTCATTTGTTCATTTCTACTCTTCAAAGTGCAAATACATAATTTCTTTCATGTTTTCCATATAAAGGACTTTATTCAGCTCTGGTAGTATATCTGTGAGTGTGTCTTTTTTCCTACAGTTAGGAATTTTAACACCCTTCTTCTTGACTTCAACTTCTGCAAGGTAAGCAAGAGGTAGCACTCATGTTATACAAGATGTGATTCTTCAACACTGGTGGAAACCCACTCCTGAATTTTGGAGGCCAACAAAAAGAAGAACAGTCAACAATATATATTACTTTTGAGCATTAACACACGTATATTCTAATTGTAAATCCATCAGGTGTAAATACAATTAAAATAACATATAAATATTCTAAGAAACAAATCAATGCTTGCTTGTCCCCTTCACTTTTGGTTTTATTTTATGACCGTAACAGATGTCTCCAACAAAAAATAAATGTTATCTACATTCACTGATTATTTATTGATGTGAAATTACTCACATTCATAACAATAACAACGTTAGCCCTACTGTAACAGGAAACACCTGTCTCACACCATTCGTGTTCATATACATGAACACATCATTCGTGTTCAGTACAGCAATTGTACTGCTTCTGTAGCCTCAGTAGTACCTACCAGTGTTTTATCTTAAGTCAATGAGGGCACATATCTTCCAGAAAAACTATCTGGTGCCCTGAAAAATAATTCTGTCTTCCCTTTCAATGAAAACCCCTGAGGAAACACAAGCTCATTTACAAACCTTGTTTAAAACTTAGCAACACCATGAAATAAGTTTGTAGTGTTGCTTCTACTTCCAAATACTAGAATGTTGACGTTATCTGATGTAAGGAAAGTGATTTTCCCAGAGAGACATGCAGAAAATGACAAATTGGATAATCATGCTGTGCAATAACAGTCTTCAGAATGGTGGTTGGAATAAAACCAGAAAAAGTAAAATCTGTTGAGGAGAAACTGAAACAGAAATTTTTGGTGTAAGCTCACGAGTGATTCAACAAAATAAGATAAAATGATAAATTTTGCTTAAACTTAATGTTCAATTGATTTGAAAACTGAAGTTTTCCTTTTTTTTATCCCTGCTTCTAGCTACTTGCATTCTGTTGAGGAAAATCTTGAGTGTTATTTAAAAATGAAAAGTTGTACAGCTTTAAAAATGTCAGAATAAATTTCAGTAGCGTATATTTTGAGAAATAAAGCCTATCTTTAGGAAAGGAAAGACTAAGACTTTCTGGCCAACTTCAGAAAAAATTGAGTTTGTTGAGAGTTACTGTCCAAACTAGAAGTGCAATTTCCCCACAAATCTTGTCATTTTTTTCACTGAAAATAAAGTTTGCAACTCGATATTGTAGTTCTGACTGTCATTCCATATTTGAACTGCTGAAATATAACAGCAGAAACAGAAGTGTTTGAAAAAAATAATAAAAAGAACTTTAAGCTTCAGAAGATACAGGAATCAGCTGCCAGTTTCAAACAGAAGCACTTGAAATACTTAGTTGAGCTATTATATCATGAAACTTCAAATCTGGAGACATTCTAACAGTGTAAGAAGGATACATATTATTTTAAAGATGAATGTAGTAGAGCTGATGCTTTTATTAACTCACTATGTAATTACTTTTTTTCTCAGGTATTTTGCAGGGGTCCAGTCTTCCTCTTTGTGTTATCTAGAATGCTGGTACAAATGTTTCTTGATCACACATGTGAGTTACAAATTAATAAAAGTTGCATATAAAGCTACAACACAGTAAGATTTTTTTCATGCTTTGAAACATTTAACACATGTTTACATAAGAATCTTTATGTAAAATCTGGGATAAATCTCTTCCAAAGCTTAACTTGGAAAATGGCCTTTCACAGAGACCTTTTCACAGAAACATGAGTAAGAAAGTGGGGAAGCATGAGCTGTCTTTGGTATGCTTGCCAGCTTTTAGAAAGCCCCTCCAACATCTTGATGCCTCTCTCATACAGACTAAAATACAGTAGCACTTACCTAGTTTTCATCCTGCAAAGAGTGAAATTTTCACAATTTCACCATTGTTGATAAGGAGCATCAAATCTATACTGCAACTAAAAATTTCATTTATGGATTTTTGTTGCTAAAAGAGCAGCCTTAAAAATGAGTGGTAAAACTCAAAAGCAACAAACAACTCAAAGGTTTAGTTTTTTTTCATGAGGGCTATAATGTTATTTTTAATATTTTAACGTGTTTCCTTTAAACTTTCTCATAATATCCTGTGGTGTACTGAGGCACTGTAGGTGTTAGGTTTTAGTCTGGAATTTGATGTATGAATAAATAAATGAATGAATTCGGCACAGTGCTGTAATCTCTAAGGATTCCTCAGGGGTCTTTTATGCTCCAGGTTACTATAATGCAAAAGTATATTCCTGAACACATTTCTTTCTGGCAACACATGGCTTTACAACATTCAGGGAGAATGTTCTTGCATTATGAGTCCAAAGTGGCTGATGAGAACAACAGAGTTGTGACATGCAGGTGGTGTAGGACTGAACATGCGCACTGTTCACAGAGGGAAGGGATATGTCTCCCTGTCCCTGTTTCTAACAATTCTTCAGTTCTAAGTATTAAAAAATCCAGTCAAACCTTTAAAAGGATGTCCTCTTTTAAGTGATACTGCTTGTTATATTTATCCATACAGGCCAGTAGAAAGACAGTAAATATCACTTAATTTAAGACGTTATAGAAGCAGTTGTATTTTTCAAGAACGACTCTTGTTTTGTGAGGTACCCCTCCTCTGACCAGTCTAGACTTGTAAAAACAGCTCTGATGTACTCTGGTACTGACTGTGAAGTAAACTGGTTAAAAAGAGGAGAAGCACACTTTTCCACACAATACATTATGACATACAAGTTTTGGCGATTCATTTCTTATTGTTTTCCACTGTGTAACTGATCAGAAGTAGCATAAAGCACGAAATCAGAATGTGGATCCCAGACAAAGTATGATATATATAAAACCCCGTACTTACTTCTACCTACTTTTTATTTCTTTTAAGCACGCATTCATCAGTAATATAAGCTGAAGGTTCATTAAGTAATAATATGTTAAAGAAAGCACTCACAAATTTCCTCCCTCACTAAAAATGATGTCTTCTATGTTCTCAATGTGACAAAACCTCTTAACATCACCTTGCAGTTCTCACACCATAGAAATGCACAAAGTGTCATATTCAACAAGCACTGTAACATGGAAATTAATCCATTGTTATTAAAATTGTGACCACAGAGCTAATATTGAGGAACAGAAGCAAAACTGTACAATAAGGTTATAAAATGGCCCTCACTTAGACCTTGAAATAAGTACTACTGACCTTCATTGGCACTAAAAACCTTTCAAACAATTGAATCACCCTGTTTTTAAATAAGCCTCCCTTTACCATATTGAAAATTAAACTTTTCAGACAGAAGCAGAATTTTTCCACTAACTTTGTTGAGTCATCTGATCATGAAAGGTGAAATCGATATGGTTGATTTTAAATGGACTAAATGACATTTTCATACCAAAACTTTATCATTCTGTTCAACTTCAAAAGGGATTTCTACCTCCTAATTGAACCATATGCAAATCTTCCAAACTGCCTTACATGCATTCCTTTGAGATGTTTTACTTGATTATGATGACCTCAAATTGTTTTTATTTAGTTGAATACCAGTTCTAGAGAAGGGGAAATTATTTGGCTAAACTAAACTGCTTAGATTCACTCTGCAGGTTCTTCTTAGGACACAGCAAAGCTAGGTTTCTGTAACATTTTATATAAAATTTTGGCAGTGCCAAAGATGATCATTATACACTTTCATGTGTAGTTTCATTATGAGTTAGTTAATTTTATTCCTTTTTATTCAAATCCATGGTATATGGGCCATAAAGATCCTGGGAACACAGTGAAAACCCATGGGAACACAGACTGGATCAGATATCTGACATCACAGCACTATCTGACAATATTTATTTATCTCATACTGAGATTATTTGTGTTCACAGTACAAAATTCTGCTTTTGAAGCATCTAAAGATCATTTCAGTTCAGCTATTGGGCACCGCTGAGCATCCAGGATAGCGGCTACTTGCAGTGTCAGACGCTGTGTGGGAGGCGACATTTAGCCCAGTTACATTCACAGTTGCAGGACAGTGTCTGTTCATTGCTTGGTGACACAATAGTCTTGTTTTTCCTAAAAGCCATAGGAGTTTCTAGTTCATCTGGCTCACCCTGTCTTCCATTCCCCAGTTGTGGGTGACAGCAGAGGCAGAGATTTCCTTAGAACCACTAAAATAAAATTGAAACACAACCCATATGTCATGTTGTGAAAAAATATAAAATATGCTGGATCTGTAAAAGCAGCACACCAGGCCATATGCTTCAGACAGAACAGCTTGCATATGTCTAGGCCTCTACACTGATTTCAGGAACTGAAAACAGTGGCTAGTCTACTTCATTTCTCCACATGTTAAATTTGTTTTGCTAAAGTCAGGTTTATATCTAAAGCCAAGGGGAAAAAAAATCGGTCTTTGTCAAAAGCTTGAAATTGATGACTGGCTGCTTATTTTCTGTGCTGCTTTGATCAGTCGTGATCAAATGAAGTGGAACAACTGTAAGGTAGTTATTCAAACCCAAACACTAAGTACACAATGAGATATAGGGACCAATAGCAGGAGAGTTTGTCATATCAGGGTGGTGTGCTCTGTGCAAAAAAAGACACTCTGCCTAGTTTTACCATCATCTCAAACACTTTCCTGGCACTTCCTAAAAGGCTAAGCAATGTTAATTCTTTTACTCAGACCCAATTCCCACAACATTATCTTTCACACAACAAAACCTGCATGAACACTGGATTAAAGGTCTGTTTCAGTCTGCATTTGCCAAGAAATTCTTGAATCATTAACCCTCCTTACTGTGCCCAGTATTATGGAGGTCTTTGAACAGCAAGATACTTCACATACGGTATCCTATGTAGTATAAGAGCTAAAATGTACACAATTAAAGAGGTTAATATTCAGCATTAACCTCTGTGTTTTGATGATGGAACATCATCACAGCAGTTGGAAACTCTTTTTTATATAAAACTTGTACAAATGTTTGCACATTTTGGACTTTCTACAAAAGGAAACTTTTGAAAAACTGAAAATTCAGAGTATATTTAACCTTGCTATAGTCAATCCTTATTGAAAAGAAAAAATAATTTAAATAGTAAAATTTTTCACTTTTCTGTGTCCCAGACACCTCAGAAAACCAAGACCATTTTCAACATTGTGCAAGCCAGCTTCCCAAATGTGAATTTTGCTGAATTTTTTCCCTTAGTTAATGACTGTCAAGTCAAGATATATTTTTTATAGGACAGCAGATTGGATGACATTATGATATCTTCTGGCTTTAAAAACTTAATAATCTGCTGTTACTGAAGTGAAATTCTAGACTCTCAACTTATTTTTGCAAACTTCTTTTTTGCATCATATCTTTATCTAACACTGAATGAAGCTTGCTTCTTTCCATTAAGAATAAGGCAATACTGGTTTTCTTTGGTTTGCCATTTTTTTCTTAGACTCAGGGCTTCATCACATGCTCTTTCTCCACTGCAGCTCTGTCAGTGAAAGATTTCTTCATGACAATAACTTGTCATGATGTCCACAAGGAGGTTTTCATCACCTCCAATCTACGTACTAACCTGTTTTGTGAATGCTAATTTATTTTGTTCCGTCAAAATTAATAGTGTTAGCAAAACCCTGCTCATTTGGCTAACTTTGCAGTTTTAGGCTGAAGTAAATCAAAGTATATCCATACATACAGGTCATCAGTCAGATCTGAGGGAAAAGTTATGTTGTGGGGGTGGAGATGTGCAGTTTCAGGCTGGTTGGCTGGCTGAGTCAGGAAATCCCTCCAGCAGATCTGGTGAATCTTTTCAGCAGGATATATGATTAGTTTTTTTCCTCTGTAAAACCCATATGGTGCTTCCATATTGCCATGAAAGTTTGAAAGGAAGTATTCAGAGTGGATCTAATCTTAACTATCAGGGAGTAGGCATGTAAATTACTAGACCATGCCTTGAAAAGGATTTCCATGTCCCCAGACTGTTTGCTGTGTAAGAACAGTTGCCCCCAAACACTTTTATATGTAGTTCTGAAATAAAGACATTAAACAAAGTAACAATATATACAGTCACGATAATCCTATCAGGAGATTTAACAAAATATCTCTTCTGTTTGCATAGTGGAGGTCTAATAAAATCTTTTTTACCTAGGTGTGTATTTAATTCATAGGTATTTTCTCTAGAGCTTTTGTCTTCCCTGGAAATGGACAGACACACAAAAATGTGGATTTTGATGCTAGACATCAAGTATTAGATTTGTTTTCACCTCTTAAATAAGATAAGTCTGATATTTTTAAGTTACTTGTGTTTATGCAGATAGTTGTTTGAGTAAAACAAGTTAAGATTATAATAGCAATGTAGTTAGTTTTGATTTTCAAAGAAGAAAAAACATCTCATATTTACCTTGTAGGCAGAAATCAAAAAGTGTGTCAAGTATATCTAAAAAGACACAAAATCTATCATCATTGCTTATGTAAGTCTAGAATTTCTTCCAATAATAATAATAATTATAATTAATTTACCATTCCATATGAATATTATAATGTATACATTAAAATGCCTTACAGTAGGACAACAGATACAGTATATAGTTTATTTATGTGCCCATATTTGCTAATATTGTCAGAGAGTTGTGTGTCACCATTAGGACATAGATATGGCCTTTATCACAGTTGCTTTACTTTAGATTTGACAAGATAACAAAAAGTTTGTATTTTTTAATATGAATTTGTTGAAAATATTTAAATATTATTTTCAAGGGTTCCAAAATTATATGGCTTGATTTTTTTTTTTTGTATGCATGTGAATATCCAATTGCCTTTTATTTTTTACTTTTCCAAAGTTTTTCTGAGAAACCAGAATAAACAAATTTTATATTCTTTTAGTTAAGCTGAAAGCAGCATTTCAACTTTGTTCTCAGGAACTCCTTATTATGGCACCCACGTGGGTGGGTGTTTGGATTGACTTGTTTTTATTGTGTTGCTAGTCACTATTATTCTTCTTTAATTTTTTTTCATGAGTTTGTATTAACAGTCTATGAAGTTTTGCTTTCCAAAGTTTTATCTCTAGAAGGGAGATGAAATGAAATTCAAGTGTTAGCAGAGAAAAAAAGAAAAACAAAAATACATGAGAACATTAGTACTCATAGCTAAACTTATATGCCCTGAGGTTCAAGAACATAAACTAAAGCAGGCACTGCAATAATGCTGAATAAAACTATTTCTGTTATGTACAGGAAAAAAACTAAACCAGATATCATTTGTGTTTGCTGAACTGAACATGCCAGTTACAATGAAGTCTAGGAAGAGTTCTGTTCTTGCTGCAGATGCTGAGTCATTTATGGAATTGGATTAAATTTGTCTAGCTACAGTGGTTACCATCCCCATTCTCCATCCCACTTCTCTGCCATAAATTTACACTCCCACAGCAGGGCTGTCTGAGCAATCTGTGAAAGGCATGGCTGCTGATGAACCATCGTAGTTTACAGACTTCTATGCTACCATAAACCACTAACTTTAATATACTTCACATTAATATGCCTGGCAGGAGATAGGAAGGCAGACTGCAGGAATGGAAACTGTTTCATCTGTCTTAAATTAATTCATTCTATATATGAGTCAAAGTCTTTAATGTCTATTCAGGCAGAAGCTGTTGAAAGATAATGTCTTCCTCGCCACTTCAGATAGAGTAATGGAAAGATACAGAGTAATAAGTTAACATTTCTGAAAACACATGTATAAGGAAAGACTTAACAAACTTTTTAAAACTTTTGAGAGAAAAGATCATAATATTGTAGAAAAATTCATAACAAATTAATTTTTTCACTGTATCCAATTATGAAAGTATACCAAGTGTTTGAAAAAGGCTTTCATACCCAAGTTGAAATTTTTGTTTTCTAAGGTTATTTTTTCTTTGTGATTAGTCAGAAGATTTTTTTTGTCTTCCCTCAGATTTGATCTTATGGCTGTCGTCTCCTTTGCTACCACGAGGTAAAATTAGTGTTGATTAGCACTGTTAGTCCTTGACACCAAAACCAAGTTTAAGACTAGTCAAGAGATACTTTTATTTTAGAAAAATTTTTCTATGTATTTCCTTGTATAATCTTCAGAGAGTGCCAGTGTCATTGTGCAGGAACTTTAAAACATATATTTGGACCTCCAGAACATAAAAAGTATGGAAACCACTCTACTTATAGATTCCTTTTCTCCCTTGATTCTGGACAGACTGCGGAGAATTCTGCAGCAGGCATTGCAACCTTTTTGATTCTGGAAACAAATTTAAGCATCACCCTGCAACTCTTCTAGCTGTACAACTACAAAAAGTCACCAAAACCATTTTCCTTCTTATCATTTGTATTTCTGAGGGTTTATGTTTATATTTCTATGTGTGACATTTACTGAAAGAGAAAGCCCAAAAGAAGGTGTGTGACAGAAGAAAGCATTCACTGGCAGTGGGGGAGGGCATTTCTAAAGAAAACTTTGTATTGTGCCTATTTAGGCCTTGGTTTTGTGGATTTTGTGTTGGTGGTTCTGCTGGTTTTAGATTTTTAATTATTCACAATGGACTTTCAAAAGAGGAGTAAGACATGGTGAACATATTATTCCATGTTTGAGCTTTACCAGGCATACTCTAGGTATTAAGGAATTAGTAACCAGTACACTACTTCCTCCACCATTCACGAAAAGCAATAGAATATGGATATGTTTCTTTCAAATAAGTTCTTCTACACAGGGCTGAAATTGAAAATAACATCTAGTCCAAAGAGCCTGAATAAAGCAATCATTTGCTCAAAATCTTTGTCAGGAAAATGAGTTGTAAAACTGTTCATTTTTATTAAACGCAGTGATAGAACTGAAGTTGTGAGCTCATTGCTAAAATTACACAGAATTCAGTGCAGAAATGACAGGAGACTACTTTTATTTTTACCATGTGAAATCTGAAGCAACCTATAACTTCTGTATCTCATTCATCTGGGAAGTGTGAGGACTAAAACTTTTCAGAGTTCTTCCACACTCCTTACATGTTTTATATAATAAGGTGTAAAGTAGCGAGGATGGGTACAGCACAAGTGGCTTTGATGAAGCACAACAAAACCTAGCCCCGCTGCATTTACCAAGAGACACAGAGACTAGACACTAAATCAACTCTTTACTCTTAGCCTGGTCTAACATAATTCAGAGAAACAGCTTGCAGAACGAAATTTCTTTGAAGACTATGCAAGCAGACGCTGTACCTCTGTGAAATGTCTTCATCTAGTATAGAAATGGCAGGGGTAGGTTGTTCTAATGTTTCATCTGAATGGATGTTGCATAGGAAACTGCTTCCAGGACACACACAGTTCTAAGAGTGATGAAAGGGCAATAATACAGAGACTTTAGGAAAAGGTTATACATTTATAGATTGTTTTCATTCAGGGTTCATATGGTCAAACTCAGAACACCTGTCACTGTAGTGAGATGAAACTGTTTTCAATTTAAAACAACACGCTCAAAACAGAAAATAGGGAAGCAAAAATTAAGACAAAATTTTTCTTCCCCCAAAAGATATTTTTGTCATATTAACTCATTGTCACAGAGAAAGAGAAATGATGCACAATTATTTGCTCAAACTATTCATTTAGCATCTAAACCAATAAACTGAATGATATTATTTACAAAGTGGGAAATGCTTCTCATAAAAGGGGACAGAAAGACATTTAGCTATATCAAATGTAATGAAAATACAGTGTTGAAGATTTAAAAAACCCACAATATTTAAATTTTTTATTAAAAACCAGAAAAATAAATCTTCCATTGTTGGGTAAAATGGATGAATACAGAATGCTCATCCAAATCTCAATGAAGCACTTCAGAGAATTTCTTTGTCAAATTCATTCACAAAGATGAATTAGTTTAAGAAAATTGATTAATTTTGTTCATTAAAATAAGTCATAGAGAGCAGAAGGTTGTATACTTTTGTAAAAGTTATATTTATTTTTATGATACTAAAAAAAGTACTCAACTGGAATAGTCTGAAGAATAGTGTACTTATATTATGCTAGAAGACACCAACACTTCTCTTCTCAAAAGAATATATTTTTTAAATATATGACATTTTGCACAATCCAGTTAATCCCCAAGACAAAGATTGCACTTATGAA
This sequence comes from Pachyramphus minor, assembly GCA_013397135.1. NCBI lineage: Eukaryota > Metazoa > Chordata > Aves > Passeriformes > Tyrannidae > Pachyramphus > Pachyramphus minor. The sequence goes on along the minus strand of VYXB01003275.1, from coordinate 52,855 downwards.
CCTTCAAGTTCAGGTTTGTTCTTTAGTATAATTTATCAATACTTAACTCATCCAAGATTGGGCAGCAGACTCTGTCAGGAATAAAAAACTATCCAAACCTTTCTTGAAGTTGTTGGGAGAATTTTAACAAGTAGTCCCAATAGGCCTCAGGATCCTTCTCCAAGTAAATGCTACAAAAACATTTACCAAATAAAGCTGTAGTTCAATGGTTTTTTAAAAGTGGTGTCTCAACTTGTTCACGATATACATAAGGGACCACAGACTTTGGAAACCACTATTAGAGAAAGGTTTAGCATTGAAAGAAATAAATAGAACTCACCACAGTGAGTTTTAATGAGTTTAGCTTAAATCAATAAATTCCAGAAAGGCCTTTTTCATTGATTCACAACAGGTCAAATTTGTCTTAGGAAAAAGGGTACTTAGTTTATTCTGATATCCTAGAAAAGTTGAAACATGGGGGAACACCAAGACCAAAGAAGATTGTCTAATAGGAAATCATGTTTGAAACCCTTTTTATATACAGGAAAAGCAATTCTGATCATTTAGGGGAGGACATGTCAGAGAAATGGGTTTGAAGGTTGGGAGGGGGGAGTTGTTAGTTAAAAAACTGAAAAGGTTGATCTTAAATAAAGTTGAAATAACCAAATATTCCTGGATAATGACAACATCTGAGCAAATTAGTAGGGAAGATTGAGCTTCAGATTTGACTAAAGTAAACAAAATAAAAATCTTAATAGCTAGCTATATGCTGGATCTTGACCTGTAGAAAGAGGTGTGTATGAAAGATGACACTAAAACTTATAACCATTCATTACAAGAAGGGTCACATCTTCTAAAGTAAATCAGAAGGAATAATATGGAGAGGACTTTTGGGAGGGCAATGTGGATTTCTTGGTTAGATAAACATAAAGAGTGCTTGACATACTTTTTGATATTAACAGAAGCAAATAGGTATGAAATAGAGATAGATCCATGACTTAGTAGTACCAAGATAGGTGTTGATATTTTGTCTTCTCAATAACTCAGAGATAAAATATTACAGGTGACAGAGATAAGGACAAAAAAAGAAAGACTTACTGAAAGATTAAGGAACGAAAAAACTCACACATAAGGTCACTGAAAGAGCTTAAAAAAATAGAAGGGGAAATTAGAGGGAATGTAATACCAAATTGAGATACAATTTGTCTTACCAATATTGTTATAACAATATGTTAATACCTCATGATGTCTGAGGTTATTGTTAGCATGTCAAGAAATACTGGAATTGGGTTCTACTATCTAGGACGAGAACTTTGGAGAGATAGACAAGAGCAGAGAGGCTAGAAAAATTATGGAAGAGGAAAGAAATGCCATCAGAAAAAAGGTAAGTGAAAATTACAAGTTGTTAACAGGGTAGGATTTCTCTGTAGGCACAGATACTGCTTTAATTAAACGGAAATTTGCTACTGATGTGTTATGGTGTAAAACTGAATCATTTTGCAAGTACTGTATTACTCTCCTCTAGACATTCTAGTGAGTTAATCTATCTTTAAAACAGTTTGTGAGTGTGTGTTTTCTAGGTTTTACTCTTCCAATTCCCTCCCTAATCCTAGTGGTGGAGAAGTAAGCAAGCAGCTTCATGGTGCTTTGTTTTTGTCTGGGGTTAAACCACGAGAGCTTGTTTTTATAGTTCTATTGTTAAGATGTAGCTTAAGGTATGGACATTATAGACTGGATAGTGTTGCTGAATGGCATTCCAAGAGCTTTTAGTGTTCTCTTTTTTCCCTGAAATAGTTCATATGTCGGGGAGGGGAGGAGGAAAAAAAAACAAGCTAAACCAACCAACCAAACAAAACAAAGCACAGCAAACAAACAAACAAAAAAAAGAAAGAGCACATAAAAAATTACCATTGAACACTAGCTTTGATTTGGTCTATTTAAGCACTTCTGAAAATCTTAAAAATAAGGTTAATCTCATGAGTTTTCTCAAAAGAAATTCAAATTAGAAGGATGTGAGTTAGGAAGACAGCAAATTGAAGATATTTTGATGTCTATTGTAACTGAATTTTATTTCTAAGATATGAAGGTAGTCCACACTTTTTATAGAATATAGTACCTTATAACCTTGGAATATCTTCTTTCATCATAAAGCAGTCATGAGCTATTGCAGAGTAAATAAAGTAGGGTTGGAGGTTTCTTTGCAATTCCAACACGGCCTTACCACACAAATAGTAACTTTTGCAATATGAATAGACAAATTTACCTCTGAGAATGAAGACAGTACCAACCTCGTATATAAAGTGGTATCCTAAGTTCTAACTAAGAGTATAATGTAGATGTGTTTATTTGAAACATTAAATATTTATTTTCCGATTATGGTTGTTGCATGGGAACTTTCAACTGAAATGGTATTGCTGTTACTGATTCTCTAAGTTCTCATATCAAAAGCACCCACAAGCAAAATTATTTACTATTTCAAAGGAACACTTCTACAGCATATCTGACTCTTGATGGGCCTCACTGGGGTCCATGATGCTTATATAACTCATTTGCATGAGATGACATGATATTATGCTCCAGAATAGCACCCAAATAGTACTAACTCCTAATTTATGGGGGCTTTAAGTGTACTGTGTGTCTTTTTAGAGAAGCAAGAAGAGTCCAGTTTTCATTGATATTGTTTGTCTGCTTGTTTCTGGCCATGAGCATTTACCATATCTATGTGCATGTTATTTTCTTCCCTTTGTAAAAATATTCTCCATACACAAATAACTTCTTCCGTAGCTGTTAAAAAAAACCATTTAACCCATTCTGCTATTTTTTTAAACATTTCTCTGCAGCAATAAATGTGACCTAATTTAATTTCTTGGTGTGAACAAACCTTAGGTGTTTATGGAGCTATATGTAAAGGTCATTATGTCAAATAATGATGCAATTAAGTGATTAAATTCAAGCATGTTTTATGTCAGTCTCATTAAAAAATGAGATCTATGATAGTCTTATACCTGTTTTTACTGTTGGGTTTTTTTTTTTCTACAAGTAAGCTAAGAGTTAAAAATGTTGTTCTCCTGTTTACAATCAAAGATTCCCAATTCTGCCTCAAATTAATGATTCATATACAAATCAGTTTACCCTTTTTTTCTAAAACAGTAAGTAGTAGTTCAGGTTTGAATCACGTTCTTCAATTATAATTCATATAATGCATTCTTTGATGAGACTGTCTGTCATGTATGTCCCTATGCTCTTGGAGAGGTAGCAGAAAATTTGGTCTGTGTCTGTAATGTACCCCAGTTTGAGACGTGTTCCTTGTTCTTACAGAGTTAGAATTTTCAGGGTCTGGAGGTCTAGGCTTTCTTCCATTGAGATTTGGATTACCTCATACTTATTTGGGAGGGAGATACCACTTTGCCTAGGAATAGGCTTCCTTCCTCAGTATCTTTATGTATTGCAAATTTTATCATCTTTTCTAATCCACAACAAAGTACTACTTTCAAATGAAGAAAGATGTTTGTGTTAGAGCTATCCATGAAAAGCTATTTATCTTGAGATAATTATTGAAACTAAGCATTCTACAAATCATGTGGGGGAGGTTAAATTATCCGTTTTCAGAGAGTTATATGTTTTTAAGTGAATACTAAATCACACATAGCATTTATGAAGTAAGAGTACTCAAAATACCATTTAAATTAAACTATCTTTTGTCATTAATTCTATCTGTTTCAAATTACTGGTTTGTCACAATGAATTTCAGTAAAATCCAGGGGAATATTTTCTTTAAACATTTGACATAACTATTTTAATTTATATTGGGGTTTATATTGTCAACCAGTGTGTTGCAGTATCTAACAATATTAAATATTCAAGTATATGACCACAAAAACAGTAAATAAGGGGTTATGGAGGATATCCTGTGGTTCATTGCTTAATACTAAAATTGTCATATGATAAAAATCTCAAAGACTTAAGCACCCCAAAATGTTGAAAATAGCTTCAGATGTTTTATTAACATTCCAAGTACAATAATTTTTTTTTTGAACAAAGGCAGAAAATAAGTCTCTTCAAATCTGCAAATTATCTCTGAGAGTATTTTGTCTTTGTGAAGATACAGAAAAATGTTGGCACCAATATCATCTGTGTATTACTCTGCTTGTCAGTAGTCACTAGATCATTATCAATCCATTGATGAATATTTTATGAATCCAGTGGTTCAGGTGATTTTTTTTTTAAATAGTTTAACCTTACATTCATCCAGCCCATGCCTTCTCAGCTTAAGAGGGAATAAAAACGAGAGCCTGTCAAAAAGCTTTATCAAAGGATTTTCAAGGTACATTATATTGACTGCTTTCCACTTTTCTTCAAAATCAGTGATTTCAAGGTTGAGGGCAATTGAGTTGGTTTAACTTTGGTAAATTCATATCTTTCTGATACTTTTTTGTCTGTAGCATGTTTGGGAATGGTGGAAGTATATATTCTACAATTTTTCCTAAGACTGAAGTCCTGGAACTATGGATCTTCCATTTTGCATTTAAGGAGGATGAGCATGTTAGCTTTTTAAAAGTTATCTAGCCCCTCAGGAGTTGTATTATGAAACCCTCACTACAGCACAGAATCGTCCTGGCTTGTTTGTACTACATTGTGTTGACTTGGTAGATGTCTAAACGGTTGAAATCTGCCATGCAGATAAGACCACAAACAGTCAGCAAAAGTCCTCTGGCTGCCAGCCTTCATCCTTTGCATCCTGTTGAGAAGGTGTTTGGTAACAAGGAATCACCACAACAATGTCAGTGGTCTTTCCCTTTCTAGCCATGATCCAGAGACTTTTAAAAGCTGTGTCTTTGGCTTCATACTGGAATTCTGTGTAGTCAAAAAGGTACTTACATGGAAGATAAATACCTCTTAAACAGTGAAACCAGATTTTTTTCTGTTCCTTCATCTCATCTTTCAGTAACATTGCACACAGAATTGTCTACATAAGTCAGCTTCATGAATAGGATTACTGTAACATTATATTCCTTCCCATGATATTCTAAGGGCAGTATTTTGTATTACATTGTTTGTGTGAAAACTGTTTGTAAAATAAATAAGTGCCTAGAACAACAGAAAATAAAACAAAAGGCTTTTGATCCCTTTCATTATTTAAGGGGTCTCCAAGTAAGACTGAACAAGTGGTAGGTTAAACATTGAAAAACGGAACTGTATTGGAGGGACTTAGTTGACTGTGATGTCAATTAACAAACAAAATTTTGACAAACCATATTTTTAATTTTTTTTCCCAAGGGTAATGTGAAAGGTAATGGATCACAGGAAAAGATAATGGAATTTTTACGTGTTTCCATATCACTATATTTACAGAGAGGTGGCATCTTCCAGTGTACATATTAAAACCTTTTCTCTCTTTTGGGACTAAGACAAGTGCTCTCTGAAATAGAATGGTTTTCTGAGTTATCTGACAAAGTAGCATCACGTATCAACATTCTGTGATAGATATCTTGTCCAATGGTATTATCAGAAATTATTTATCCATGTAACTTGTGCAGTTTTTTAACCAAGCATTTAAGTAGAACTAATATTGGTGACAACTTTGCAGTCAATATTTGCAAACAAATAGACTTTTGCAAAAACAGGTGCATGCAATCTACTTACATGCAATCATAGAGTCACACAATAATTAAGGCTGGGTGAGACCTCGGGTTTTTTTCTTCAACCCATAGCTCAGAGGAGGTCAGAAGAAGATCGGGTTGTTCAGAGCATTGTCCAGTTGATTTTTTAATGTCTAGTACTGGGGTACTTGTTACAATCTCTGACTTCTTTCAGTGTATTTTTCCCCCTGATATCTAATTAGAAGTTTATTGCAATAAATCCACAAATTTATTGGTATCACTTTATGTTATTCTGAACTGAAGGAGGCCTGAATTATTACCCTTGCAGTCTGGATGACCAAGTCATCTTTATACTGCAGTTGTCAGCCTGCTGGATTCACAGCTGTCAGAATCATAGGGAAAAAAATAAACACACATGTAGTTTTGAGAGGCTAATAAACATATAATAATGATTGGAGTCTTCTCTGTTTATAGTCCAATTGTACTCAATGAGATTGTTGAAGTAATATTGCATAGCTAACCCTACATATACTGCTTAGGGACAGTGGGAAGGCATTTCACTTCATTGTCTCACCAGCTATAGATAAAGCCTTGTCATTTCTGTCTGTCACACATTTTCTTTGCCATTTTTTAAATCACACTTTAGTTTCATCTCCATCTGGGGCAGAAGCAGGGTTTTATAATATTGCAAAAAAAAACCCTGCTTTTTTTGATATTTTTAGCTTGATTGGATGATGAGAGCTCTCAAAAGCTATGACATAAAATGATCTTTTGATGGTTACAGAGAACATTTGCAGGTGCAATAGGCTGACCAACTGCACAGCAAAAAGCAGCTTAGGATGACAAGTACTACATTAGCACAGCTCATATGGGAAATGACATTCTTCTAACAGAGGTAGATATGCCCTGCATGCTGCAGCCAAATAGAGATTCTTCAGATCTCTTCTTTGGCTTTATGAATATGTATTCAATTTTATACATTTCATTAACACATTTTGTGGAAAAACAGGAGAAACAGTAAATCAAATTATGCCCCAACATACAAAACTAGATCAAGAGTTTGGCTTTTATATGAAACTCAGAAATTAAACTTACACAAAATAAATGGGAGATGATTGTTCAGCGTTAATTATGCTGAATTAGATTGTCCTTAGATCAGGTTAATAGTAAAATAAAGAAATTATTTTACTTTTATGAAGTATTAAGCATCAAACCTATAATATTATTTACCATTTGACCTTTTGATAAGTTGTCAAATTTACCCTGAGGAACATACATTTTCCTTTCCCTTCATCATCATGGAATTGGAGGCAGTAAAACAATTTCTGATATTCTCTAACATGGTCGCAGTTATTTATCAGGAAAATCGGGAACTGAATATCTCAAGATATAGTTGCTAATGTAGTAGAAATGAAACACTTTCAGTTCTGTAGAGTTTTGCTGGGTTCCTGCAATGAATCTGCTGGATTTCCTATTCCTTGCTTAAGCTCTACTGCAAGTGCCTTGAACAAATTTTTTTGCCTGACCCCTCTCTTGCTCTACTAGATAAAAGCAACTGCACATTGAAGAACAAAACAGAAGCTCATGTAATGTCTAAGATATGAGTGGATGATTTTATTTTATTTGAAATTATGAGTTTAATAAAAACTAAAACTCCTGTTTCAGGAATGTAGTAATTGGACAGTGGAATTGGACAGTTTCTAACGATATAGTTATCCTTTCATTCTCTGCAGACAAGAAATTGGTAAAGTTTCATTGATAACTTCTGAATCTGGCAGTGCTAAAATTTGTTCAGAAATATTTTCAAATACTTTTTAAAAAAAATCTTCTTTTAACTCATTTATACAAAGTATTCCGATATAAAATATAGCCACACTGTGCTATCTTTACTAAAACCATGTGTTGTCTAGAAGTCTTAACAGAAACTTATCCAATTTTTGTGTGGCTTCTAACAAATCTAACAATTTCAGCTGGATCTTATTACAAAACTCTAAATGGAATGCTCTTTATATAATCCCTAACCAAAGAAAACAATAATTAAAGAAGCAATATTTACAAAATAATGAAGATACTCATAAGTCACATGGACATGGTCCTGTGCAGTCTGCTCTAGCTGACCTTGCTTGATCAGGTACATTGGACAAGATGTTCTCCAAAGGTCTCTTCCAACATACAACATTCTGTGATTTTCTGACACTGTCCAGGATTAAATTTCTGAATAACTGTTCCCCATTTTCCTCCATTCTAGGATTTAGAGCTACTGCTTAATCCAAAATGACAATGTTCTAAAACCATTTCAACCTTTCCTGTCATCGGTGTACATATTTTTGTAAGGTGTCAAGCCAAAGATTTCAAAATATTTTTTTCTTTTTCTGATCTCTTGTCTCTTTTATCAAATCATTAAAGATTCTAACAGTAGTTTCTAATAGTTTCTAACGATATAGTTATCCTTTCATTCTCTGCAGACAAGAAATTGGTAAAGTTTCATTGATAACTTCTGAATCTGTCAGTGCTAAACATAACTGTGTCAGAATATTCTCATTATCAAACTAATACTAATTAATAAGACGAGTCAAACCCAATTTGTGAACTTCTGACTCATGTAGAAACCCAATTCAAACTGCATAGCAAAGCTTCAATTAATTCCATCTCTTTTTAGATTAAGTATCTAATCTAAGTTAAATGATTGGTTAACCTCATCATCGATTGATAAAGAAATGAGACTGATCAGGCAGACTCACCTTTAAAGGATTATTTTATTCCATTGACTAAACAGGAAGTCTAGGATGGTCAGGCCACTAATTTAAGCACTTTGGTGATATGGAAGGAATCTGGATACATGTGCTGTCCAAATTGCAATCTGCAATGACAGGAACATCAGGAACACAAACAGAGCTCATGTCCTAAAAGATCTCAAACAAACATATAACATCTATCACCCAGCTCTTGTACCACAAGGCAACAATTACAACACTGTTCCAGCCAGTGAGAACCAAAGTTTTTGAGCCTCATTTTGAGGGTCTGCAACCTCACATTTTTCATCTCATCTGATTATAGAGTAGTTTAAATGTTAGGAAAATACTCATTTCTTTTGAAGAACTAACTTATGTCTAGTTATGTCCTCTTATTTCCACTTGTCTCCAGAGAGGAAATCTGAATTCTCTTTGTGAGTTTTGTAAAAATTTATTTCAGTAATAGTCTCTCGTCAAACACACAAAACGCCAAAGTAGAAAGGAACACAAATTAGTGTCCTCACCTAAATGAGGTGATTTGAAACATGATATCAACAACTAACTTTCCCCTGTAGAAGTTTCAGAAATACGCTGTTTGCCCATAATTAGACATTATATAGGAACCCAAAGAGGTACTTTGGGATATTTTAGAACCTACAGGAATCCACTTTTTCTTGATCTCTATTTTTAGCCACTACTGCATCTGTTCACCCCAACATTTCTCTTCTTGATAGCTGCAACTCAGGACCTCAGAACACTTCCTCCAATATGATGGTGCCTTTCTTTTTCTAGAGCTCTAGGGCCATGGAGCCATCCAGTGACACATATGGAAGTCATCTAGGAATCAATTCAATAGCAACTATGAGCGCAGAATGATACTAAATACGACTATGTTTTAACATTAAAGGTAAGAAATAAATAACTGATGTAAAGCTTTCTACCTTCAGATCATTAAGTGTTCTATTAAAGGAATTTTGACATTAATTCTTTTTTACAAATGTAAAAGCTGATAAATAGAAAATCAGAGACTTGTTTTGAGAGTTTACTGTGTTCTCTGGAAAGAAAGAAAACAGATTTCCATGAATTATGCTCCTTTGAAGATTTTGCTTATATGAGAGTCAGATTTCTTAATTCCTGACAGAATTAAGACAGTTAAAAGAGAAATGTGAAAGTGAGACAGAACAACAGCAATAAAGGAATTCTAATGAATTCCATCAAAGTGACAAAGTACAAATGTTTCCGTTTCACAATTTAGTCTCAGTCTGCATCTTTATAATCAAAGAGAAGACTTTTTTATCAAATAAAAGAAAATTGTCTTGAACAGAAAAATATTAAATGCAATATTTACTTTATAAAAAAAAATTACAGCTGTAGAGTTATATTCAAGTACTGTCACTCTTCCTTCTAAGATAAATACTTCCCTATTTTTTCTTGCAAGACACAGGAGGGAAAGTTTTACTAACCCAACAATTAACTTACAAAAACCATTTTCTGAGATAATGAATAGAATGTAGGCCTCTGGGCAGCCTAAATCAGTTGATGAGATCAATGACTCAAGGAGCAGAAGTCTTTATCTCTGTTTCGTATTGGACAGGAATGCAAGGGGTTTTTTTTTCCTGTAGTAATCAAGGTACTGTTGGCACAGGAAAAACTGAAACTACTGTTGCACTGCATTAAGGACTTTTATTGTTATACTTTTAATTTTTTTTTAAATTAGATCATTTATAAGCTCATTTGGGAATGACTTGTCTTTCCTGACAACTAAATTGTGAGAGTATTTAATAGATACTCTTAATTTTAATAAAACTAACATTAGGTTAGCTGCTTTGCTTTATTTTGTCATGCTATGTTAAATCTTTCTTCATAGTTAATACAATTTGAGTCGTACATGAAAAAACATTTCTTTATATTAAAGTTAAACTTAAAACTAATAGTTATCTAAAACCCATCATAAAAAAAAAAAACAACCAAAAAAACACAAAAGATCAATGGCAGTTATTATTAGTAGTAGTAGTAGTAGTATTTACCCTCATCATTAGTACTTTTAAAACCTCATAACTCTCCATTTTTGCTAATTTCATTCTCAGAAAAATCTTCTCGAGAGACAAATCTTATGAAAGAATTCCCTAAAATTTTCAAATATCAAAAAGCCTTTTCCTGCAAAATTTTTGGGTTCAAAAGGTTGGAAGAAAGCAAAATTTCTTAGGATTTATCAGTGTTCTAGAAACTATGGTGAACTGCTTCCTGGTATTATGACAATTTCAGTCAAATTACCTGAGTTTACATTTGGTGAGTAATGCCATATGGTTGTCATGTTTATGTGAGACATAATGTACTCTTTTTATGCATTCAAATTTAAAGAAGTGATCAGTCTTGTCAGACAGGAAAGAGTGGTAAAAATCAGGCGTTGTTATTTCCAAATCCAGTCCTTACATCTCAATGTTCTTTCAAAAAAAAAAAACACACAAATTTGATCTGTCATATATTAGGTAATAACTTTCATGAAATTTAACATCGCTTCAATCCGACAGGAAGTGAAAACCTCTTTTTTTACTTTCTTGTTCTTAGGCTATATAAAAATCATACATCTGCTACATTTCTGCAGAGTCCGGCACTGTTGCAGTCATAGGCTCTAAAAATGGAATGAAAAATGAGAGTTAAATCATATAAAAGTTTAAAAAACAGCTGAGTGAAAAATTTCTCAATAATGTAAAATAAAGGCTAGTCAGAGAAACAGAGACACGAGCTGAATTCTGCAGAGAGAAAAGAAGTATATACTTGAAATCTTTTAAATCATAATGTGACTTAAATTTTCTCTCTAACAGGCCCAGACAGCCAAAACACATTGCCAGCTTCATAATAAAATAGCATGTGAGAAGATATGCTACCATTAAAAGCATAATCAAGAATAACTGACATATGTACGCTGTAAAACAACATTGTGGCAGATGGACGGCAGTTCAACTGCAAACTTACTAAAAACCACTAAAAAATTCTAAAGTGCCTCTCATACCATATTTTTAAATTGCTTCACTACATGTTTTTGCATTTGCCAAGTCTTTTATCTTTCAAGCTCAGTTGTTAATAATACAGCAGTATATTCTTTTAGCAATGTACCATTAGCTGACATCATAAATATGGACAGCAGAACACAACTTGTTTACATTCTTCCCAAGACAAATGAAGTCAAACAGGGAGTAGTAAATAATATGCATTATTGTCTCAGTTTTCTGAGGAATTTATGATCTAGTATATTGGTAGCATTGCACAGAAAAGACAAAACCATTGGCTATTACTAATCAAGACCTAAACAATCAGACTCTGATGGTCTGAATTATTGACTTCTAATTACTGTTATTGCTCTTATGTCAGTCATCATCTCTATGCACTATGGAGAGATTTCTTCAATATCTAGGTTTATTTTTAAACTCAGCTTTGCTAGAAAGCATGTTTGTTAGGGAGACCTGTCACCTTTAGCTGTTGAAAAACAAGGCAGAACATTTTCAGAAATGTTTATGATTTTATTAAGAACTGCAACTATTGGCTCCTTATTGATTAGTTGGTTTATATGTTGTGATGCTTATATATTCCATGTAAAATACAATTCTCACACTTCCTAAACCAATAAATGGTTCACAGTGTGGTTAATTACATTTTTAGGTCAGATTATTTGTGGTGTTTGCATTGTTAAACTATGAAGAATTCAGAGCAGAAATGAAATAAACTTTGAGAAAGAACAAAATGCTATGCTGATAAACTAGTTCAGAAATCAGGTTAGGACAGAAGTGAAAATTTAAATGAGGCATGCAAATTAGGATAGAATTCTGAGAAAGATTAAGATGCTGTAACAATCCAATTTGGTTACCTTTGGGCTGGTAAAGTTTGGGTTGGAGATTAAGGATTATAAACATGTGGATTAGATTCCTATGATAAAACCATAGTAAAAAGCTTTCTAAAACCTCAGATTTAAGTCAGTTGTTCCCTTCAAGACTTTTTGACCTCTAGACTGAATGTTTTGACAATAATATACAGCTTCCAATGAGTTGTCAAGATAGACCCACCTTTTCACATCTTTACTGAGGTCCCAGTAAAGAGTTTTAACACATATGTTTGTTGTCATTTTCCTGGGATATAGCAGTAAGCTGCCAGTGTAGAATGAATGGGAGCAGAAATGACTGGAGAGAAAACACTGATTGAGCAGGGGAGGCCAATATATGTTTTGCCCAAGAAATATGTGAGACAGCCACTAGCAGTTTAACGTTCAGAAATCAAACAGGTGTTTGAAACAACTTGAATTTTTTTTTTTATTTGTGTTCCTGGTAATCATTCACTAATGCAGACAGTTTTCTTGAACTATGCAAGAAGGTGTCTACATCCTGCAGACTATAAACTAACTATAAAGTCAAAGATTGATTAGCCCATGTATTCAAGCAGAAAATGCGAAAACTTCACTTGGCAACAGAACTCAGCTGTGATTGCGGAGGCCTTGGCAGGTTTGAGCCGAGGTCTTTTTCAGTTATACTGCCTTTAGAAGGACTCTTGTCATCACAGGCCAGATGGTCACAGGAATTGAGAGTCTGTGTATTACCACTGTGTGACAAAAGCATTTAGGGTGGAGTTATTTTTGGCGTATTGAGACAAGTTGTAGCTTCCAAAGGATGTTTTTTTGTAATTATTTTGTCAGGCATTCCCATTCCAACTGAAAAGAAACTACATTTGAAGATTAGCTAAGAGTAATTTGGAATTGCTTGGCATTTTTCTCTCTCAACTCTTTGGAACCTTCATTCTTTTATTTTTGCTGATAAAGACTGTCAGCTCCTTATGGCATTCATTGCAAGGTAACTGCAGATGTGAGTGGCATAGTAAGAGAGAATTTAAATTTTTTACTCTTACTCCTACTTGAAGAAAAACCTTAATTTCAAGGTCAATAGAAGACCCTTTTTTGCACTAGCTAGATACCCAAACAATCTGTTATATAAGGGATTGTCTGAGAAAGAAAGGGTACAGTAAAGACAGCTGAGGCCTTCTAAAGCCATCTTTGTGTGGTATAGGCTCATAGAGTCTTAAAAGACTGAATTACACTGACAACAGATATGTGTTCTCATCCACCACCTGTATTTATTTTGGAAAAATTCTAATATTCAATTTTACAAGTATGAGCAACTTAACAATGTTTCTCAGCATACTAAAGTTTCATTGCTCTTGTTGTGGACTTTTGGCATCCAGGAGGTGGAAAGTAGCTGCTGAATCCTACTAACTTAATCCAGTGTTTGTGGAAGGGCAATATGACAATGTTTAGTGATGTGGATATCGCCTACAGCCTTTCCATGATGCAAGGATCTGAGGAGACGAATGTACATTATAGAAACTCTTGAGATGAGCCACATAGACAGTGTCTAATGACTATGAATTCTTTGTTCTGCCCCTAGAAATGGTATTAGCCATTCTTAATAAGTTTTGGAATACTGGTTGGTAACCAGACTATTCAGCCTATTCTCTCTCACTTGAAAATTGGGAAGCAAACTCTGATTTTGTTAGAGAATGGACAGACTGCAGACTAAAATTAAACTCTATTACATGTCTCTTTTTACTGCTGGGAGGACTCAGTCACAAATGGTAAATTAAATGTAGATAAGTGTTTCTTAACAGACAAGTGAGACTCTTTTTATTTTGCACAGTATCATAATTCAGCTTTACATTTGCCTCAAATAACTGGTCAGTAGTAATATAATCATATTAAATTTGTATCTTTTATTTTATTTATTGTTGTTCCTGCTGCTGTTGTTACCTGAGAGACCAAATCACTAGTCCAGGGAATACTGGAAGACCATTAATCTCTTAGGGCATAAACTGCCACACAAACTTTTCCCAAATGTTTCAGAAAAAAGCTGCAAAGTAACAATTGTAGGAAAACCTGCTTCACAAAGGAAGGCACCTTGTTCCTGTTTCATTTGCTTAATTGACTTTTTCCTTGAAGCAAGCACATTTACATTATGTCTATAAATCCTTGTCTTTGACATAAGAATAAACATTTAAATTAATCATTAACTTAGCTCTCCCTTTCTTGAAATTCTATCCTATCATCACTGATAGCCTCTACAGGAAATAAGAACTCAATTACCAATGCAACTGCTATCAAGCAGTCTCCTACAGAATAAGCTTCAATTCAAACTCCAACAATTTCAAAATGAACATATTATTGCTCTTCTATAACAGTGGTGTTAAATAGGTTTTATGGGTCCTGTTGAGGGTTGATAATAAACTATTGGGATAATTTTATGGGAAATTTCACCTTCAGATTAACCCATCTCTACCTGGTATAGTATTAGAAAGTATTAATTTTTCATAAATTCTTGAGCTACCTGCAAAAGGAAGTGAGGGGCATTTTTCTGTAGCTTTTCTTTTTGTTGTGTTAGCAGCAGTGCACATTCTCCATTGAAAGGGATAGCACTGATACAGATGCAAGGTAGCGCTGGACGTAAAGGCAGCTTGGTAATGGCTGCCTATTGGTAGGACCAAAGTGTCTTCCTGGGTTTTGTGAAACAAGTTTTGCTTAGTACTCTAGTGTCTGAGGGAAATCAATTGAGAGTCCATCATGCAGAGCTCTGATGAGAAGCCTTGGACTTTTACTCAATCTGGTCTTAATTTGTTAACTCAGTTTTCACAGAATCACAGAATAGGTTTAGGGACCTCTGAAGATCATTGCTTAGTCCAGTCATCTTGCTCAGAGGAAGGTCTACTAGGGCAGATTGCTCAGGATCACATCCATTTATGTTTCAAAAATCTCCAGGAATAGAGACTCACCAACTTTTCTTAGCAAGCTTCTGCAAGGTTTGATCACCTACATGCTTGCTCCATTACGTGAATGTCTGTCTTGCACTTCAGAGCCTAGCACTGAACACAGCACTCCAGATGAGACCTCATCAATTCTGAGCAGAGGAGAATAAATTTTCCTCCACCTGCTGGTAATGCTCTTCCTAATTTAATCCAGGATACCATTGGACTTTGTGCAATATGAACCTCAGCTCCTTTTCTGAAAAAATTGTTTGCCAGACTACAGATACACAATGTACTCTGTTGCATGGGTTCTTCTTCCCTAGATGCAGATTTTGCATTTCCCGTTCTTGAACTTCATAATGTGCCCATTGGCCCATTTAGTAGCCTGACAAGGTCTCTCTGAACAACATCACCTCCATTCTAGTGTTTCTGCCAGTTCTCTCAGTTTTTATCACCCGCAGACCTGCTGAGGTGCTCTGTTCCATCATTCATGTCATTAATGAAGTTGTTAAATAATACTGATACTGGAACAAAACAGTGAGATAAGCCATTAGTGATTGTCTTTCAGTTGGACTTTGTGCTGCAGTTATTTAGTCCTGGAAGTTCAGCCATTTTTCAACCCACATCACTGCTCATTTTTCTAAGCCATTCTTCATCAGTTTGTTAATGAGACTGTTATGGTAGACAGTGTTGAAAATTCTGCTAAAGTCAAAATAAACCTCTGCTCCTCTTCTCTCATCCACTGGCAACTTATCACAGGACATCAGCTAAGTCAGAAATGATTTCTTCTTTGTAAGTCAATGCTGCCTGCTCCTAATCACCTTCCTGTCCTTCATATGTTTGTAAATGGCTTTCAGAAGGATTTGCTCCACCACCTTCCCTGGATCAAGGTCAGGCTGAATTGTCTGTGGTTCTCTGGTTCCTTCTTCTTGCTCTTCTTGACAAAAGGAATAAGTTTTGCCTTCTCATGGTCCCTGGTCTCTCACCTCTACTGTCTGCCACAACCTTTTAATGATAATAAAGAATCACCTCGCAGTGACATCAGCCAGTTCTCTCAGCACTCATGAGTGCATTTCATCCCTTCCCATAGACTTGTTTATATTTGGTTGGCTTAAATGGTCATTTATCTGATAGTCATCTACATAGGATAAGTCTTCCTTGCTCAAGACTGGTCTCAGGGATCTGGAATTCCTGAAGGCAACTCTTACCAATAAAGATATATATGAAGAAGGTATTTTCTACATCCCTCATCACCAGGTCATCTGCCTAATTCAGCAGTGGACCCACATTTTCCTTAGCCTTCATTTTCCTGTTGAATTACCTAAGTAAACCGTTCTCATTGTCCTTCACATTGTTTTCAAGTCTCAGATCCAGGTGGGCTTTTGCTTTCCCAACACCATCTCTGCACATTTGGAAAGTGTTTCTATATTCCTGACTCTGTTTCCACCAATTTTATGTCCTGGTTTTGTCAGGAACTCCATCTATCTAAGCAACCTGTCATCTTTCTTGACTTTCTTATCAGTGGACCATTCCTGTTTTTGGAGATGACTGTTGAAAAATAAACCAGTTATTCTAAACTTCTCTTCTCTGCAAAACTGCCTACTGTGTCATTCTTCAAAGCAGGTCTCTGAATAGGCCAAATTCTGTTCTCCTGAAATTCAGGATTGTGATCTACTAGTTGTCTTGTTCCCTCCTCTCAGGATCTGAATTTTAGCATCTCATGTTGTATTGGGTATGGCTTGGATAGAGTTAACTGTCTTCAGAGCAGCTCTTATTGGTTCTAAGTTTTGAATTGGTGATCAAAACTGGATAACACATCAACACTGTAGCTATAGCTATTAGCCTTTAAGCTTTCTGTTTCTTCCTCTGTGTTCCACAGAAAGTAGGCAGGAGTAGGCAAGTCTTGGAGAGAACACAGCTGTTGCTGACCAAAGAGATCTTCTATACCATGGAATGTCATGGTCTGCAAGCGTGGGAGCTGTTGCTTGGGGATTGCCTGGACACTGGTTGGCAAGAGGTGAGCGACTACTTTTGAATATTTTTGGTTTGTTTCCTCCACCCTTCTTTTTTTTTTCCCTTTACTAATTAAACTTTCTTTGCCTCAACCCACATTTTTCTCAAATTTACTCATATGATTCATTCTCCCACCCTACTAGGTGGGAGTGAGCAAGCAGCTGTATAGTGCTTAGATGGCCACTGTGATTAACCAACACACAGTCACTGTAGTTGAGACTATTCCTAGTCTAAATATTCCAAAGCCAGTTTCTTCTTGCTTGTAAGTATCAGGTCCAGTAGAGTGTTTTCCCCCATTGACCCTTTGATCACCTATTTCAGAATATAGATCAGTCTTCTCTAGAAACCTGACAGAATGCTTGTGCCCTGTTACGCTGTACCTCCAGCATATCAGTAATTGAAGTCCCCTATGAAGGCCAAGACACACAACCAAGAGGCTTCTATCCAGCTATGACTGCAAGTTTTCTTTGTAAATTTGGAAAATCGACTGGAATTCATGTAGCTTACAAATGTTTGTCATTTAATGAGATACATCTTTGAGATGTATTGCTATAAACTTAGAAATACGTATGCATGAAACTCATAGTTACTTGAAGTATACTGACCCATTGGACTGGTAAGTTACATATATAACAAAAAATAACATATACACAAGTTGATTTTTGCAGCAATGCTGTTACAGTTATTAGCTTTTCCTTTTTGATGACAATGTTTCTGCATGTATCCAAAAGAAGCTTTTCCTCCTAACATAAGCAAAAGGACAGGACAGAAAATGCTCTTTTTATGATTTCTTCCTGTTTCTATCTAAACATAAGATTCCACAATTGGCTGAAATTGTATCAAAATCGTATTCAAATTCCAGGAGACATCTCTACCAAAGTTAATATTTCCCTCAGTGTATAATACCAGAGAGCCTCAGGCAATGCTGTGTAACCCCCTGAAGCTTCTTGTTACCAGGCTGCATATTAT
Source organism: Pachyramphus minor (assembly GCA_013397135.1). Classification (NCBI taxonomy): domain Eukaryota; kingdom Metazoa; phylum Chordata; class Aves; order Passeriformes; family Tyrannidae; genus Pachyramphus; species Pachyramphus minor. Next base: position 34,785 of record VYXB01003275.1, on the reverse strand, counting down.
GCAGACTTACATTTTCATAGTTCAGTTAACAAGTCAAAGAGACACTGGTACTTTGCATCTAGTTTTGCACTCCATTAGAATAGCTTTAAGTGTTTTATTTTAGACTTTAAGCTCTCTGTATGCAATACTATTTGCAAGTATTTGGCCCCTAGGTTTCTCCTTGAATCCATCCTCCACTGTCTCTTTTTGCTCTTGTTCCCAGTGACATTTTCTACACCATAGCTCCCAGCTATCCCTCAACCACAAAGGTAGTTGAAGCAGCTTCCAAAAATACCAGCTCCCAGGAGCAGCCCTTCTGTGCTTAGAGTATAAAATAGATCTCCACTCTGTGTAATAAATGAATTCATGATTCTCAATTCCCAGTTGACATTAATAGCAGCAAGGAGCAAGAAGCAAGTTAATGTTAATTTCTGCAGGTAATGCATGAAAGCAGATAGGGAAAGCTTGAAAGGTCAACATCTGCTGTCATTCGGGAAAGTTACAAGATTCGATTGGCTAGTAATGTCAACATCATGTTAGAAAATCTACATACTATCCTTTTCAATTTAATCTTAGCTTGCAGCCCAGCTAGAAATCATGCAGCATGTTTCAAAAACCCTTGAATTAGAAACCGGAGTTGTATGATTGCCTTCCCATGGCAATAAGGAGCTTGTAAATTACAAACTTGTCATTTAATCAGCCTAGTAGGTAGTACAATGCCTGTGACTTTTTATATCAATTTTCAGGGAATGCTGAAGAATCCATAATGATTATATACCATAAAGAACTGCAGTTCCAACTGTTGCCATGGTATTATGCACTCCTCTTTTTTAAAAGCAGTGACTAGAATGTAAAACAGATGATGAATCTAATTGATTGCCCACATACCTCACAGAGATGCTTTACTTTTTTCTCTGCTTTGTTCTGTTTTGTCTCACAATATATCGGATGCACAGCAGCATTGTTTAGTGTATTGATGGCATTAATTTAGAGGAGAGTAAATGCACTTTCCAAAGCAGAAATATGATGACCAGCCCTAAGCAAAAGAGAATGAAAATTATATCTTCTTTGTCTAGATGGGAAATGGCAGTTGCTGATGGAAAGCATACCCTCAGCTTATGTTTATGTAAAATCTTCTGTAAAGCATAAGGCAACATTGAACTACAGAAAGCCAGAAACAGAAAGGAAAAGAGAGATTGTACGTGTCCACATACAGATAGCATGGTGATTATGTATAGCTTCAGCAGCAAAACTCATGGCTCTAAATGCACCTTAAATTAGTGTGCCAGGTGTCATACGGCAGGGTACAACGGTTTGTAAAAAGATATGAAAAGTCAAACAAGTTATTAAGGCTTGTAGAATTCTAGTATTAATACAGATGATTCCCAAAGTTTCCTATCCTTTTTTAATAAATGCTTATAGAATGACAACTATTCCAATATTATACAACATTATCTGTTGTGAAAGTAAACCATGAAGACAAAGTGTGAATTACATATACATTTTTGTCATCACATTCTTGAGCAAAAAAACAAGTCTTCCACACATCTCTGATGCCCCTTTTTGAGGTCATTCTGAGGCAGGATGTTGCCTATCAGTTACAGTTTTTTGCATATCTTGTTATCAATATGTCATCATGCCTGAAGGAACTATTGAAATCCAATAAGATCATTTCTCACAGAGAGTGCCCACCTATGGCAATGTTCTTGAAAAGATTACAAAAGTTATACTGAACGTGTTGATGACAAGCTGCTTAATAGGCAAATAGAATTTTCCTATGTCGTTTAGACCTATTTATTTATTTTATTTATTCCTTTTTTTTAATGGCACTGCATTTCATATACCCTTAGTGAAAAGCAGCAAAAAGAGCAAGACTGAGGCTTTGGCACAAGCTTTTCTCTTATGTTGCCACTTATTTTGCCTCTCATTGATCTACTATACGTGCCAAGTCCATCATGTGTTGTTACTCTAATAACTGCTCTCATCACTTGTCTGCCTTATCTCAACCACAATCACTGAAGCAAAAAACCTTAATCTACCTTTTAAATATAATTAGAGGAGTAATTTGTATACAGATCTGCTCATTATTGATTCTCTTTAAAACTCTCTCTGCCCCAAAGTTATGCGCAGTAGAAATGGTGCATCTGCCCATACCTACATTTAGGTTGTTAATGATTCTTTTGAACATCTGTTATACTGTTACTGAACAGTTGTGGTTTCTTTAAGAAGACACAAGGGACTGGACCTGCACCACCTCAATCTTGACTATTTTGGAGGGAAAAGCACCTCTGGGAGCCATTTATATATATGATGCCATATTGACACTAACTTATGCTCACCTTTGTATCACTTCTTTCCCATTATGTTATTGATCAGTCTGTGCTGTTTATTCACTACTGCAACACTAACTGCTTTACATTTTGTTTCACAGCTTACCAATCAGATGTGCTGAATATGAAAATGCCACAATTACAAAGCTCCTTAGTCAAAAAGGATATCTCTCTGAACAACAACTGGGATGAGAACTGCACATCAGAAAATTCATGTGGGCTAGGTGGCGCTGGTAGAAATTTTTATGATGGTATATCAGAAGCAAAAAAAGATAAGCAACCATATTTATGTTGGGAAGAAAAAAATGGTAACATCATGTATTCACAAGCAAAAGGGTTTGTTGAAATATCAATAAAACAAAAGAGTTTATACTGAAGTCAATCAGGCCAGCAGCTGCTGTATTGTAGAGAGATGGAGTCTGTTACTCCAAATAGTAAAGTGTGCTGAAGCAAAACACTGCAGAATTTCTTTTCTTAATTCTCAAATAAATTCTCTGTAGGATATTTTGAGCAACAGTTAATAGCTCAATTTATTGTACTTTTTTTTTTTTTTGGTTGCACTATGTAAGCAAACAGTGCAGTGATTTCTGTAGAAGAATCAATATGTGTGTAATTGTTGATTTGTAGCATAGATTTATTTCTATAGCTAATAATTGGCTGTTAGTTTTCACCACATGTATGCCACTGAAGCTACTGTTGAACAGTTGGTAAAAATGGAAAGAATACAGACAGGGGACAGTAAAATTTGCAAGATGTTATATCTAGCCTAGCCCCACTCTGACCTGATAAAATATTTAAATAACCTAGCCAACTGCAAATTCATCTATAAGATACAAATATTTAACAATTAGAAGCCTCTATTCTCATACTCAAACAGGGGAAGGAAACAACCCTAGTAGGCTTGATGATGGGCAGACATCCATTCTTATCTTTCATAGCCTTTATTCAACATTAACTCCCTCAACACTAAAATAACTTTTTTCCACCTGACAGAAGTTCCAGGAATCAAGTGAATTGCTTAAGATGATTTAGGGGCTTCCCAAGGAATGTACCCAAAAAGTATACCAAGAAAACTCAGGCTTCAGATCTTTCATTGACAGGGTTCCATGGGGACCAGTTCTCTCTCGTACTTGATGTTTCTCCAAAACTTGTACAAAAACTATAGAGGTAAAATGTTGAAAGACAGAAATGCTGGGAAAATGCAGATAAAACACAACTTTATATATTTTTCATCATGCTTGTCTGTATCACTACTATTATGTGACTTCATACTCAAATGAGTTACAGTTGATTGAAAGACAAAATTGATACAGGTTTAAAAGTTAATAATATCGAATTTTCTACCTAATTTACTGCTAACGGGTAAAGAAGATGCATCCTTTAAGAAGATTCATTAAAGAAGATGCATCCCATTCTGATAGAATATATCTTGACTGAAAATATCTCTTTCTACTTTAGCAGAGTGTTGTAGGTTCTTATGTGTTTGTCTGACATTCTGACAGCACGTTTCAGCTATCAAAAAACTATTGCAGTCAATGTTTAACAACAATCTTAGTGACCAAGTCATCTTCATTTCCAGAAGAAATTATATTAAATCTTAACAGAATATAGCCATGTCTTCAAGTAAAGGAAAGAACATAGCAAGAAATTGATTAAATTTGCCAGTATCTTCTCTACAGAATTTTAAATTAGAATCTGTCTGAAACACTGTGTATATAAAATTTCTTTCTGTACCTGGTAGTTTTCACCATGTCTGCCTGAAATACCAGTATGCCTCAAGCCATTGTATTAATATAAATAACTTATATTTGTATGGCACCTTTCAGCTGTGAAAGCAGAGTTGCAATCTCTGGTGGATGAATGAGTTATGAAACTGCCAGTTTACTGTATATAATTATCAATGGAAGCATGCATTATGTCTCTGTAAAAATAATAAATACATAGAAGATTCTTAATTAATCTTTATGAATCACCATGAATATCACTTATGGTGGAATAAAGGATTTTGAGTTATGGTTTATTTTTTCTATTTCCATAAGGAACTAGTTAATTTCCAGTTTGTTAAGAAAATGTTGGTCAATATTTTTATTAAAAACTAGCCAAGTTCCTACTTTGCAATATTCTCCATAGATTTATTTATTGTTTAATTAAGTCATAAAAAAAGCATCTTAGAAAGTCTCAACATACAAGGAGCTCTTCTGTAGTTTCTTAAATAAATTAAATGACAGAAATTCTAGTTACTGCCTTTTTCTGCTGTACATATTGTAATTACAGAAATTGGCATAAATAGTTTCTCTCTATTCATTAAGTTGTATAGTAGGCACAAAATTAAATTATTTATTGAATAAGGAAATTGTGTACACATATTTTAAGTTGAAAGACAAAAGAGAAAACTTGCCTCCCCTCTCTACTACTTTGGTGGTTTTTGCCTAATCATTCTCACATATAGAAGGGGATCTTTTAGCTGTTTTTCCTTTTAAAAATCTTAAAACCTAGACAGTATTGCAATTTCAGTGAATCTGATTTTAACTAAAATGGGGCCAACACTCAATTTTCATTGCCTGAGAGAAGATCTTCATAAGGAGAAACAAGGAAATTGCATTTTCAGAGGTCTGTTACTTTGAATAGATGAAATAGCTATTAGAGACAAAATAAGAACAAAATGTTCTTTTTTTCAATGCAAAAACAGTTAAAACTTAATGCTATTCTTGAAATCAGCAATTGGGACCAAATGATTAAGCCTGTTTCTAGCTGTTTATCATAAAGTAGAACAAAGTTTGAAGTGATATAAACTGAAGTAATAAATATTGGTTTTGTTAATATTTATTAAGTACTCATATGTTCATTGAATAGTTCAGTGATGAACAAAAAAAATAAAAGTTCTTTCTTAAAAACATACACTTTTGTATGGGCCAGATTTTCCCCATTATGGACTGGGGTGTCGTTCTATGGTATTCAGTATCATCTGTGAAGCTACACTGAATTCAGCCTGCTGTTTAAAGCTAAATTTAAACAAGCCTCCTGTATCAACCCTGCATTATGTAAAAAATAGGGTTACCTTTTACATGTTCATGTTTATTTAATCAAATTGTTCAGTTTTGGGGGGCAAAGACCTACAAAAAGTGGAAACACCTTTTATTTTGAAACTGCACAAATACTTCTATTTAACAGAATACTTCACTAGCAGATAAAAGGAAATTAAGGATTCTATTTTTTGGTGCAACAGAAGATATTATCTAAATCTGTTTAGATAATCCTACAATATTAGCAGGAGGCTATAACCACTTCTATTATCCTCTCACATTTTTTCTGTGTAGAATTTAGTTGAAATATATTTGAAATTGGCAAAAAAAAAAAAAAGGCCTTTAGTGCTGAACAACTTTCTTTGCACAAAGAGTGTTATTTAATTGAAATAACAGAAAAAAACAAACAAATAGTAAAAGAAAAGTATAAAGGGCAAAGTCTTACCCATTAATAAAGCACCAGAGGCTATCAGCGATTTTGAGCAATCAAGTCCCTACTAAGCAGCAACCCAGGCGGTACAGTCATCTTCTTGTTACACTTGACAAGGCAGATTGGTGAAAAACCCTTCACCTTTGTACTCTCTTGCACTGGAGCAGGAGAAGGAATACAGCTATCATTACGGTAGCATCCTTATTTTCCTGTTCTCCTGTTATCTTCCAACACTAATAAATGGGAGATTTTGTAATATATTTGTAATTCAAGGGACAAATGCTGGACACATTACACCTTGCCATGCAAAAGCAGTTCCTTTTTTCCCATTGGATAAGCAATTTCCTTCTTGTCCATTGATTTTTTCCATGACAATAACCATAAGGAAATTTTATCTCTGTGTCCTGTCATGGTCAGTACAAATATGGTAGCTACGCATCAGCACAACAGTTTTACATTTTGTAGTACTGTTTTAAAAGAAAATATGCTGAGAACATTCTGATCTTCTTTAACAAAGTTTCCCAAAATAGAAAAATATCTCTTTTTTTCTTTTCACTCTAAGAAAATTCTGAAAATAATTATGGCAAGTTTTATATTTGTCTCATATTCTTCTGACTTTTTTCAACACAATCCGTAACTATTTGACTAAGTATAATTTTAAGAGGTATGTGTTATTGCAGAAGAATTTTTTCAAAATACAGAATTTATTTTTTATTTTTGTTTTTATAAATTCAATAAAGAATTATAAGGTTTGTGTTATATATTTATACAATACTACAGAACAAAATAAAATTGATATAAATATGCACAGACACAAAATATTTCAAGTTATAGAGCCTTTTATATACTTTTGGATCACTGATCAGAGATCCTTCTTAAAGTATACTCCACTTACTATATTAATATTAAAATAACTGATCAGGTTGGTTGCAAAATGCTTTTCCATTTGATACATTTGGAAAGGATACCTTGAAGAAAATTATGCAGTGTTCTGAAGAGACCTTTGAAAGCCACATTCCAATGGCTAAACCACTGCCTAAACATATATTGTGTTTCATGGAAGAGATGGGAATGAATTCCTGCCTCTACTAAGTAGCTATAATTTCATCTGATGTAGATGAATACTGACTGTGTTCACTGTCTCTTGAAATCAGACTACTTAGCAAGTTATTTATCATTCATTTAAGGAACTCTCAAAACTTTCGAAGCACAACTGTGCAGAATATTTCCTGTTAACAGCAGAGTAAATACTTTTGAAGACATAATGAATAATAATTATTCTGATAGGCCATCAAGTTTGCAGAAATTCTAGAAAATAATTTGTGAGTACTGCAATAATCCTGCAAGAGTAAAAACTGTCACATACGTAGAAATGTACAAACAAACTAAACCAAAGAATTAAAAAAGACACCATTTTGCCTAATAATTAAAATATTGATTAAATTGATATCAGAAGTATTTTCAGTATTGAATTTAATATCAGAAGTTTGGATGACAAAAAATTTGTCATGAAAAAACATGACAAAATCTGGATGCATAACAAAGGACCAAATTATCCTAGGCAGTAGTACTTCTTCCACTTTATTAATATCTGAAATGGACAACAGGTTGTTTAAGAGAATGGACTGGTTAGCTTGTACAATAAAAATGCTTCCAATACCCATCTTTGTCAAAATAATCAAGGAATACCAGCATCTGAAGTAAGCTTTCCACCTAACTAAACTGTGACTATTTTAACTGGAAATAATTAAGAAAGGACTAACTTTCTCACTCACTCTGGAATGTATCCCACAGCTTTATATTGACATAGAAAACATAGCACAGACTGAATGGGAAAAAATATCCAATAAATAAAAATAATTTACTTAGACTTTCAAGACGTCTTTGATAAAATCCTTCACAAGAGATTATCAAGGAAACAGAAGCCAGAGAATAAATGATGAAAGTTCTGTTTCATATTAGAAAATAGCTCAGAGATAGGAAAACAAAGAGTAGATGTAAATATTAATTTTCAGCATGGAAGAAGGTTAATAATGAGATGGCCCCATTCTTCCTAACAGTCGTGGTACTTGACACATTACACGCTTATTAATGTCCTGAAGAAAAAGATAAATAGGAAGAGGGACTAAAGGCTCTTACTGAAAGTTATGTAGGCCAAGAATGAAAAGTCAACTGAGAATTTCATGCATAAACAAGACAGAAAATTAGCTATCATAACACTAAAGGAAATTGTTAAGGCATAAGAAGAAGTGAATGTTGAATCTGGTCACTTTACATTAATTCATGCATACTGATACCTCCCAAGTCAACATCAATCACTATAAAAAAGAACAGTTTCATGATGAACAGTTTATTTAATGTAACTCTTCAATGTACCTAGGAAAACAAACAACAACAAAAAAAATAAACAGAAAGCAAATAACATTTAATTTCTCTTGAAGAAAAATAGAGGATTGAAAATATATTACTACATTTTTGTAGATTGCTGGCCTGCTTTTAGAAAAATTATAGAGATTACATAAAAGAACATGAAGTAAGATAAGATATAGGGGAGGACTTAAAGGATAGAACCATACTTTTGTGATGTACATTATACAGAAATTACATTGTAAAATTATTGTAAATAATGGAAAATTTGAGTTACTCATAGTAATTCATATTACTAGGACAAATTTCACCCAACAAAGCTAAGAAACAACAAATTTAAAAGTCATACCAAGAAATTATTTGTTTCTTCATACACTATTTAAATACCTGTTATTACATTGCAAGGGCTATGAGGATTAGGCCATAAAAACAACCATAAACTCTTTCAATTACAGCTAAGAATATTTTCATGGAGCAGTAAAAAAATCTTTCTAAGAGAGTAATGAACCCATAGAACATGTTGCTGTGGAAGACTCTGGAATCTTCATCATTGGTGGTTATATAAGCATCTGTCAAAAATATCTCACTGTCCTTCTCTGCAGGTGTAAGAAAATTAAATTACATTCTTAGTTTTCTTCAAGCTTTATCATACCATTACTTTGGTCTTCTTTTCTGGCACCACAAACCAAACAAAACAAGATAATAAAAATCTCCTGGAGCAAACAACTATAGACTCTTTCAGCCCAGTAGAGTCTAGGCACACAGAGAGCACTCTTAAAATAATCATAGAATATATTTTTTAAAAACTCAGCAAAAAGGATTAAAGTGGTAGGTGATTAACTGTATTTAACCAGAAAATTTGGGAAACAGAAAAAGTTTCAGGGAGAAGTCACTTTGTATGTTTAGTGATGAATTATTGCAAGAGTATTTAATGAGATGTTTTTCACTATCTCAGCAAGTTTCATATTATACCCATGAAAGAGCCAGAAATTGGTTTTATAAGGAGGAAAAACTCCAGTGAAATTCAATGTGAATTTGTTTGGCATAGACAATGCAGTATATGCCACTGCAATGCAGAGGTATTTTTATTTTATGTCATTGGACAAAATTTGCCCATTACTACTGAAAAGCTTTGAGAAAAACTTTGAACACTCCACAAATACAGTCAATAGTGTTCTGTTTTAAACAAATTTCTATCTGAAATTTCACATTTGCTCTTTACAAGTACTCGAGAAAGTACATATTTTAATTAAGGTCAAAACATTACCATTTTCATCAGTGAACACACTGAAGTAGATATTTTTGGATCTGAAACCTCAAGTAATTTTTGAAAACCTGCTGTGATTCAGCATGAGTTTCTATTTGCATGTTTACCTTATGCACTTCTAGGTATTCTTGATATAGATAATTCATAGGTTTTGTTTTCTGGAATGGTTTTTCAGTTACTCAGGAGAGTTTGGTTATTTCAAATACTTATGGCCAGCGTCACCTGTGTTAACCCTAAAGGTCCAATTAAAGGTGAGTAGTTTGAATAGTTTTTGAAAGGGCTTGCTGAAAGTCCGAATCTGGGACACCAAAACAAATCCTGAAATATAAATAATTTTTTGAAATCCTTGTCTTGGTCAGATATGTTGAAAATGGGTGTAGTAAATAGCTGAATAGATTACTGTGAACCAAAACACCATTTTTTAAAGAAGTCAGCTGAAAGTGTATGTAAACTGTTGGAAAAACAGTAAAAAAAAAAAATTCTTTTTTATTATTGTGGAAGAGTTCATTACAGAAATATTTGGTTATGAGAAGAATTAAATCTTCCTTGTTTTTAATTTATTTGTTTTGCAATAAACCTGTATTTTCTCAACTGTTTAACTTCTTTTTTCTCCTATGGTAAACACATACCACAGGACAACCAAATGCTGAAATTTTTAATACAGGGTCCCTAAAACATTTGAGTCTATACTTCACCAACTAAATAAATTACTTAATTTGCAGAAGGAAAAAAGACCTAAAATCTTCCATGTTAGCAGTTATTGTTATTATTTTATGCATCCATTCTGATACCACTTCTGACTCTTACAGTGTTTCTCATTACTACTACTCTTATGCAGTACTATTTCCCTTGATGGTACTTTAATTGCTTATTTTCTTAGTAATTTCTTCTGAATTCTGTGACCATTGCTGGATAATGCTACTTTCAATTCAGTTCTGGGCCTTCAGTTCAGACGAGTTCTGGGAACATAGAAAACAGAACTGTACCAAGAATAGGGATCTAGGCTGGACCAGGAAATGAAATTGAAGAAAGTATGTTTTGAGCTGAGTACGCCTTTTTACTCCATGTTCCCTCACTTCTTGCTCCCCATAAGAGGTTCAAATTCTAGGCTTAAAAAGTATTAGGATTGGAGCAAGCAGAAGAATTTCCTGGTCTTTCAATGTTTATTTTAGACTGTTTCAGCTGTAAAAATCTAGATTCCTGATTCAGGGAGTGGACCTATTCAGACCACTGCAAAGATGAGGATGGTTCTTTGTGAAAAGAATATGGTACACTGCCACGTTTTTGTTCTGAGGTCTAGACCCTAAATGTTACAGTATATTCCAATATATTTCCTCCACTGAAATCAGTGGGAGGAAAAGACAGCTTAACAAAGAGGTGTTAAGCAATTTGCAGGATGTGGCCCCCACGGACAGAGAAATTACTTGGCTTCAGTCTCTGGTGGGTTGACCCTGGCTGGACACCAGCTGCCCACCAAGCCTGTCTATCTGTCCCCATTTCCAGCTGGACTGGGGAGAGGGAATAAGATGGAAAACAACTTGTAGGTTCAGATAAGGCAGTTTACTGAAGAAAAAAAAAAAAGTTTATTCTCTACTTTTCATCAGCAAACAGTTTTCAGCCACTCCCAGGAAACAGGACTTCAGCACATGTAGTGGTTATTCCAGAAGGCAAACATACATAATGAATGTCCCTGCTTCCTCCTCCTTTCCTTAGCTTTTATATCTGAGCTGACATCATATAGTATGGAATATCCCTTTGGTTAGTTTGGTCAGCTGGCCTGGTTGCGTCCCCTCCCAGGATTTTGCCCACCACCAGCTCCTTGATGGGGGGGAATGCTGAGAGACTTAGGAATATGTTATTTGAATAAGGATATCAAAATTGTCTTTGAGGTTTTCAGCCACAGTAGCACATACCTGAGGGCAGAATTTGGACTTAAAGTTTATCTTCTCGCTTTCTGACTAACACATTGTACAATAGCAGGGGGGGAAAATACTTTATCATATAGACAGTTCCTTATTACCATTTGACTCTGCTTAAAAATAATGGACCAAATTCTCCGCTAGAGAACTACCACCGAAGTCAGTGGACTTATGCCAAGGTTGAATTTGACCCAATATTATTTTCAAACTGAGATTAGAGAGCAAGTGAACCTGCAAAAGACAATTAAGTCAGCAATGTACTTACTATCTTGAGTATGCAAGCAATCTGAAAGGCAGCATAAGGCAGTTCTTATTCATCAGGCATGCAAATAAATCAACTTTAATGTCAATAAAGGCAGTAATGACAGATTTTATCACTAAGTTATAACTAAGCAATAATGAGTCAGAAAAAGCAAGTAGCTCACAGCAACTGAAGTGATTTTTTATTTTGTCCTAGGTGAAGCCAAGGGTAACTGAAAAGACTGGCCTTTACTCCCTCTATTATTAACTACAAATCATTCTTGTCATATTAGAAAGCAGATCATTTTTTTCCCAAGTATTACTCACTGTTATGGTGTGCCTCACACCATGACCTCCTTTAGAGGTGCTGCAGTCCATTTCCAATTAGTCTTTGCATATTAGTGAGGTGCAGTTTAATTTTAAGGGAATCAGGACAAAAAATACATTTCTATTTATTCTGTAAATGTAGTTACTGATTTGATTCATCCATCAGCAACTATTAGAGAACAAATAAGGATGACTTAACACTTTACAAGGAGCAGTCCAACACTGGATACTGTTAGACAGCTGCAGTAGCTGCAAATTGCAGTGTCTGCATTTCAGTGAGGAGTAAAATAAATGTTAGTGATGATAAGAGACTTATTTAAAAAGTTTCTAAACTATTTGATTGAAAGGCATAATAACAAAACCAGATATGATTTTTCTTGATGTGTAGAAGAAGGGGGAACTCAGTACATAAATATTTTTAGAACAGTATTATATTAAGAAGGTAGATGATCTACCGAAAATTGTAACTCACACAGACACTTTAAAAGCCAATAGACTTTTTCAGCTCTTTACTTGTGGTTTATATAAGTTTGTACAATCATTTTTCTGTCTCTGCATCTCAACCAAAAATATTATGCGTTTTTGTTATGCATGTAGTTGTTCTCCCCATGGGAGATGTTTAACAATGGTCAATTACTATGATTCAGTAGTTTTGGCTGACATTCAACAAATGTCTGAGCAGCTAATAATGCATGTAGTTCTGTTAGTTCACCCATCTGTCCATCACATCTGCCTGTCCTCATAAAGGCTGTCATAAGCAGCATAGCATTTCTCTTACCTCCTGTATTCACTCGCTTTCCAAATGCCTGGAAGGTAAACAATGTGTACTCACAATTACTTTAAATCTTTTCATAAGGTAAAGATTTGCATCCTTAATTGCAAGCAACAAACAAACAATTTCTTTTATTATTTTATTAATGGCACTTTAATCCATCAAATTTTATGATTATTAGTCAGCACTCAATTAAAATAGTTTGAAAACATGAGGAGAGAACTTTCTCTTGTCCATAAAAATTTTACAATTAGTCACCATTGAGAGAAGCGAGAAGATAAACTTTACATTAAGTCACTAAATGTCCAAAAACACCATTTCAAGAAAAATAATGTTTAAGCTTGGCATTTGGTATCTGTTTGGTGTCTCACTTTCTGGCTGGCTGTTACAGTCCTAAGGTGGGGACTGATTGCCACTACAAAATATTTAAGCACCTGAATAGCCTTTTCCACAAGGACAGTTTCAGAGACATGTCTCATAAAAGCAAAGATGCTGTGGTACTAGTGTGTGTTTTTGTTCATGCCACATTTGGAATTGATTGCAGTAACAAAACACTTAATATTTGATAGAATTTCTTTTCTGCATTAGCACAATAAGGAGAAAGAAAAGATAGTGGAAGGAAGAACAATGACATCAAATTTAGCCGATGGATTGTTTTAGAAAGGATATAATTCCACAAAGTTAGGAGGAAAGAGGGGCTCAATCAGATTGATGACATTTGTCTTCCCAAGTTACCATTATGCATGAAGAAGCCCTGCTTTCCTGGAGATGGCTGAGCACCTATTTGCCTATGGAGAGTAGTGAATTAATTCCTTGTTTTGCTTTGCTCACATGAGCAGCTTTTTCTTTCTCTATTAAACTATGTTTAGCTGAACACACAAGTTTTCTCACTTTTATTCCACTCTCTCCCATCCCACCAGGGACAGTAAGTGAGCGGCTGCATTGGATTTAGTTACCAGCTGAGGTTAAACTACAACATGGACAGTATTTGTCTATATCTTGGTTTAGTTATACCTAATCAAAGCTCACAAAAAAGTATTGTGCTGCTGACTGCATGATAAGTGCATACAGATGTGTTTGCACTTGCACACAAACGCTCACTCAGAAAACAAACAAACCAAAAAAACAACAATGGGTTGACAAGTTTTCTTGGAAATTTATGAAAGCTACTACCATTCTAGTAACTAAAGAGGAATTCTGATATCAATCAGACAGGACAGTTGGTCACCAAACAAATTTCCCTGCTAAAATCTTCCCACTCACCACTGCTATAGTTTCCTTTCTGCTTTCCTCTTCAGCTGATATATCTATAACTAACTTAAAAGATAACAACGGTAATTATTACAGTGTACACCTTAATGAGATTTAAGATGCAGTGCTTTCTACTAAGCTGATAGTACTAACTTTTACAATTATCTTTTTAATTCAACACTTGTGGAGAAAACGGGCATAATAAAGAGCATTAATCAGTCCATTATCTAGCATTATGCAGGGAATAGCATAAGATAAGCAAAATCTTCAGTGCTGCTATTATTTGTTATTTGTTTTAGCTAAAGCCATTAAGTGTTAGGTGCTAAACAAACACAAGGAGCTGTATAGTTGGTCATTTCCTGGCCCTGTTCCCCTAAGATGCTTACTTGAATGTTTTATTTGAAAAAATGTATGATACTGTTGTGATAAGTATGTCATGAAAAGTTCAACTAAACATGCTATTCCAGGTCATGGTTACTGACAAAAAAGAATGAAAATGTTGTAGCATAAAGAAAATCTAAGAACATAAGTGTGTATTTTCCCTACAGGATCTAGAAATTGTGGGAAAGACTGAAGGGTATGCACTTGATGACAATTCACACAGCTATACCTTACTGTTCATTTTCTCTGGTCTATATTTCAAAGTTTAAATTTTAAGAAGTGTGCTTTGGAGGAACTTACCCATAAAAGTCTCTGTACCTGAAAAATATCAGGCAGTTTTGTGGCACACCATATTTTGCAGGAATTCAGATGTTATACAGCATTTGTGTCCCAGGGGCACATATTATTCAGGATCCATTAATGAGACATTTTTGCTTCAATAGCACTATGTTTCAGAACTTATAGAAAATAATTTTCTAGTAAAACCAGTGGATAAATACAGTAATATTTAATAAACATAGCAATATGTGCCTCCAACGTGAATATTAAGTCATTGTAAGATAACATTCGGTATGAAATGCAATAACAGGCAATAAAAATGTTGGATATTGCAAAAACCGTTAGTCAGATTCCAGTTAAGTCAGCGGAAAAACACAGAATTGGATCTGAAAAAACTGATGTGATTTTACTTAACAGGCCCAGGTTCTTATTTGTTTGCTTACTTCTAATTATTTCACTGGTATTCTTAAGAAGGCTCTTGAGAAGAACACAGATTTAATCCTTTTTTTTCCTATGAAGAAACTTTGTTTAAATGGAGATATTCCTTATATATTCTTTATATATTATCCCGATAACTTCACCCTGAATTTGTTTTAAATGGAGGGTTTTGTTACATAATTCATAGAAAATAATAACATGTTACACCACATTAACTACTTCATTATGAATGTGTATAGTTTGCCATGGAGAACCCAAGAAACTAGGACTAAAGAAAGGAGACACATTTACTCAAATGTCTCAGGAAATTTTTAGTATTGTTTCAGGGAAGTTATCTATGTGTTATCTATGTGAAATTGATGTCACAGCCTTTTGTGTTGAGTGAGATATTAGGAGAAATAACCTGTGGATTTAGGCCTTGAACAATATCAGTAGGATCAGAGGAGAGGAAGACAAGCAGAAACAGTTTTTAAAGTAATAAACACTTAATTTAAAGGAAGAAACATACAAATTTCTCAACTATCTCAATGTTTCACAGGAAGAAAAAATTGTGATGATTATACTTACATGTTCAAATTCATCTTTTACTGAACACAAGTAGGAAAATTCTGACTACTAATCACAATTCAACTGATTTTCAATTACTGCGGTGGGTTTTAAGGAGGTTGAGAAGACAATAACATTGTAAGATTCCATTATGTTTAGAGGTTTTATTCTCATTCTTTCTTTTTAGTTTTGTACTCTCGACTAGCCTGCCAGGTCAAAAGTACATTTGAGTTCATGTTTTCCGTTTATCTTGATTATTGAAACCTCTTGGTTTAGATTTAGTCTTAGAGTAAAATACAACTGTTATCATTAAACATAAAATGTGGATTGCGAAATTTGTAAAATAGATTAGAATAGAGAAAGCGTGGAACTGTAACCATCTGATGAAAAGAATGTCAAAAGAACTGAGGAGATGAAGAGAACACAACCTACACTTGAGTAGACCTCACTACATTCATTTTTTCAGTGTGCAAAGATTTGCAAAAGCTTAGTTAAAGTACTTGACCTTAAGAGAAACCCTCAGTTTGTAAAGTTAGACAGGGAAAATAAACAACCCGCAAAGGAAGGTATCTCTGAGGACAAACAACACTACTGCCTATCTCACATGCAGTTAGAATGAGGAACACTGTGGAGAGTGGCAGGCACCCACAAAGATAGGTCAACAATCCTAAGGTAGAAGCCATCACTTAGAAGTCATCATAATTCTTTAGTAACTTCTACTCTGTCTGCCCTTCTTCAATTTGTTTCTGTTTCCCTTTTCCTGAAATGTAACCTGCTTCTAGCATTTCTGTTGAAGGAATTGAGAAAACCTTGACTGCTTGTTTATTTCCAAACCTATTCCCAGTATCTCTAACAAAGTTGAGCTATGACAACAACAAATTTCTTATTGGGATGTTCTCATCCTAGCATGAGACAACTCGCATGATGCATCATTTTCCAAACTTAGACTTGTCATCCTGAAGAAGACTTCAAGGAAACTAAACTTTATTATTTGTACCCTTCCAAAGGCAATTTGTCTTTTTCTCCTCCTTTACAGAAGAAACCTGTTAAATGAGAAAGAGAAGCTGCTTCAGAAGAGACATGAGCTAAAGAGCTGGCAGCATGTATTGTGCATGATAGCAGCAGCAATACTGGTGAAAGTCCAAACTCCTAATAAAAATTGTACTAAATGTCTGATTGAGTAAATTGGCACTAAAAGTTAAAGTTACTATGTCCTTTACCCCTCTTTAAAAATTATGTAATGTGTACATCAAGAAGAGGTAGCTGATGTTGCACCTGGGTTACATTTTGCGTTGGTCCTGCAAATATACCTGATGTTGTGAAACTAGTAATAACTTTCTGAAAATAAAAAATGATAATGTATATTTATTCACATTGGAAAATATATCTTTTCTAAAAACTTGGAGATATTTTTATGTTGTTTTCAGTCAACTGAAAGAACAAGAAGAAATGTATCATGCAAATATTGTTACCTAAAGATTAAAAAAAAAAACAGCAAAAAATTGGTTCTTGTAATATTCCATTTCTTTCAGTTCTGCTTCTTTTACACTCAGTTAAACTTTTTTGGATGATCTTCATCTTCAGAAGGAAAGATTTACTGCTTGCAGGAGCAGGGCAAAAAAAGGAATAACCTTTTCATTAGTATCTGATCAATGTAACTTCTGACCGCAATCAGATTAGAGTTTGTTATTTCTCTTGTTTGCTGATTTTATGTAAAGAAAGAAGTAAATATAAGTGTAAATACATAAAAAGATAAAATTATTTATAAAAATAAAACTGAAATTTAAAATAATATAAAAGTTAACATATAAAATCCAAAATCTCTACATAAAAAATTAAATATGTGTACGATATTAAAAAATATAAAAATATATTAAAAATAACAAACCCGAAAGAATATTCCAGAACCAGAGAATTGTCAGGATGTCTTGGAGCTCTTTTCAGTTGAAAAACAGATGCTTAATTTAAAATGCTAAACTTCTGAAATATCTGTTTCAGAGCTATGGAAGACTTTGCTGAACCTTTTGTAGGACACATCATAGAGGCTATTTTTCTGAACACAGGCTCAGAGAGATGTGATCCACTGGAGTCAAAGTGCATAACACAAATAAGAAAACCTGCTTTTGCATCAGCAACTTTCTCTTCCCTTTTTGTTCTTCTTTATTCAGATGGAGCTGCTTTTTCAGTCTTCCAGGTTCAGTCATGCTGTTTGGTTTTCTTTTTGAAGGAGAAAAAAGCTGTGGCACCAGAATCACTGGTACTTTTTGTGTTGATGCAAAAGAGGGTAGAAGTCAGCTTAAACATCCAGTCAGGGCATTTCCCTGAATAGGAGAAACTTGAGTAACATAGAGCTGCCAAACTTAACAATTCCCTGCCCTTAATTTCTGACACAAATAGTAGGCATAGGGAAGAGGGCATGATCAAAGCATTCACCCCTCGCTGATCATCCACAGAAATCTATGTTTAAAGTAAAAGGGTGGTGAGCCACAAGACTTAATTTCAAGAATCAAGCTGAGGGTAAGGCAGCCATCTCATTGGTGATGTTGCTTATTTGACAAGCAGATTTTACTCCTTTCTTACTCAATAAAGATTAATCTAGAATGGCTACTAGTTAGAACCTCTTGGCTATAAAGTAGCTGCAATGTCTTGCTCACTGTCCACTCTTCACATCCCTTCCTGGGATCCTACAATTCTTGCCATTTAAATTTATTTTTTTTAATTTTGCATGTGTTTGAAAAATGCATTTAATTTTGTCTGTCATGGTCATGTCACAGGCTGCTTCTTTGCCATTACATCTGTATATAAACACAAAAAGTCACGTGTGTGACCTGGATGGCTGTTTTTTCTGAGTTACAAATTTTACATTACAACTTTTCAAAAAGCAAAATATCCATTAAAAAACAGCTAAAATACTAAGAAAATTCAGTTTTATATATTTTTTCTTTAAATGTGTTAAACTAAATATGCATGAAATGAAACTCAAATGCATTACATAACTTGACCAGTCTTTGCAATCTTCATTAGCGTGTGCATTTTCCAAATAAAAATGGAAAATCTCCCAAACATTGTAACCATGAAACCTTAATTCCCCACAGGGACTATGTTTGCACTGTCTGTTACACCTGGAAAACACTCAGAAATAACACTGATGACTGGTAAAGTAAAAGAAAAAAACAGGGAGAGAATCTCTCTAATGTGTGAAATTTTGAATTCTGCTTCGTAAAGATAAGAACTATAATTCTGTAGAGAATTAAAAGAGAATTAAAAGAGAAAAAAAGAAAGAGAAGGAAGGAAGGAAGGAAGGAGGGAGAGAAGGAAGGAAGGAAGGAAGGAAGGAAGGAAGGAAGGAAGGAAGGAAGGAAGGAAGGAAGGAAAAGACAGAAGAGAGAGAGAAAGGGAAAAAGAGAGGGAGAAAAAGAGGAAGAAGTCTGAATAGTTTGATTAATTGATTAAAGTCTTTTATGATAAGCTATATGGTTTACAGACAGTTACAGGAGTCATCGAGTTCTGTAGACTGGTTATGCTTTCATTCTGTGATACAAAAGGAATCATTTCAGCACTAGAAATGAAAGTTTCACCATAAAGCTTTCTGTGTTTAGAACTGTCACGTCATAGCAATAAAACTGTCACAGTTTTTCCTAGGAAAAAATAGTCCACTTTCCTACCCCATGCTAACTAGACTAAAAGGTTATCTCATGGTTAGGTTTTGCATGAGACTAACCACAAGTTCCAGATCTTGAATCTCTTTGCAGATCCCTAACCAGGTATGTAGTAGATGTTCATCACTGATCAAAGGTTCCCTCTTCTCTTGTTCTGGAATGGGCTCCATGGCTGCGAGAGCATTGGCAATGAAAGGAAAAAAAAAAAGGCGACTCGATTTTTTTTCTATGCCCACTGAGTATAACTCAAAAATCTACTGTTGAAACCCATTGCCAATAAAAATATTATTGAGGCTGAAATTCCTTCAAATTTTGGTTTTGAAGAACTTGGGATTTACTGATGCAAATATTATACTAAAAACTATTTAAGAAGTTTGCCTTATTGGAAAATACTGAATGTCCAAAGGTACCACAATATTTTCTGATCTTTTTCATCTCTTGATCGTGTGTTGTCATCTATAGCTTGCAGGAGTTGTACACTCTTGAAGAACATATTGAATAGCCAATTGTTTACTCTAACTTCCTTTTTTTTGTTTGACGCAAACAATCAAGAAACTTCATTTGTATTTGACTTACCTTTGAATCTTGTTAGAACATTTACCAAATCACTAGATATGAACTTATCTTAGTTNCAAAAATCTACTGTTGAAACCCATTGCCAATAAAAATATTATTGAGGCTGAAATTCCTTCAAATTTTGGTTTTGAAGAACTTGGGATTTACTGATGCAAATATTATACTAAAAACTATTTAAGAAGTTTGCCTTATTGGAAAATACTGAATGTCCAAAGGCACCACAATATTTTCTGATCTTTTTCATCTCTTGATCGTGTGTTGTCATCTATAGCTTGCAGGAGTTGTACACTCTTGAAGAACATATTGAATAGCCAATTGTTTACTCTTTCTTTAACTTCCTTTTTTTTGTTTGACGCAAACAATCAAGAAACTTCATTTGTATTTGACTTACCTTTGAATCTTGTTAGAACATTTACCAAATCACTAGATATGAACTTATCTTAGTTTTGTCCAGGACAGGGTTAATTTTTTGCAGCAGCTGGGAAGGGGTGTGGCTGAAGGGGCATGGCCAGGAACAAGAGAGTATTCTCTAACAGCTTGTTAGAGCTTTGAGCAAGGGGGGAAGGAACTCTTGGTGGCAGGCAGAAAGGTCCACTATTTTTTTATTTTACATGTAAATTTTTTCTTTGTCTTATCGCTTTTCTTATTAATATTGTTACTGTTTGTTTTCTTATCTCTTTGCTGTTTCCAATAACTGTTCTTATCTCAGCACATGATCTCTGCCTTTTTTTCCTCCCATTGAAAGGCAGAGGGGAGCAGCACTTTTTTTTTAGTGGGAATACTAAATTGGAGGATACCATTCCTAAGCTACGACAGTATCCCACATAATTTATGAAATTTGTAATGAGCAAAAATTAAAAATATTCATTTCCTTGTTAATGGAGATTCCATTATTAGTTTATGTAGAACTGAACAACTTATAAATGGGTTTGCAATATTCCTTGCTATTTGAAATAAAAAACAAGCTAAAAACAGAACAGCTGGCATTTCAGACTCATTTGTTATTTTATTTCTGTAATGTTTGTTGATTATGATAATTGATCACTCCAAAATTTCAAAGATATAATTAATTGGTAAAAGTAAGTTAGTTGCCTTTTATGTGAAATATTTTAATTAACAAAGAACATTTAAATAAATTACCATAATATTGAAGGTCACACAAATATTAGCTGCAGCTGTGTTCACTGTTGCATAGATACACCTTTCTATATAAAGAGAGAAGGAATAAAAATAATTTTAATAAAATGAAAACAATATATTTGTTTCATTGGATTTTCACCACAAACATTTTATTCTCTTCGGCCTTCTAACTAAGATCAAATCTAATGTCAGTTTAATACCAAATATGGCAATGTAATTTGATCTAATTAATACTTTGTCAAAGCTGGAGCAACAACTTGATTTGGTCTTTCCTTTCTTCAAATACTTTATTTTTTTCTGTAAAATTAAGCAAATGTGATGAGAGAAATTGGCATAGCAAAAGTTAATTTACATGATGACTCCTGAACAGTATTGTAGACAATAACACTGCCAGAGACCTTTTTCCTGCCACCATTTTCTTATCAAAATTTGTGGTAATTTGGATGCTTTCTAGGGTAACTGATAATTAAACATCTTCAGGCAGAGTAAGGAAAAAACTTTACATTTGCCATTTTCCAGGTGGTAGCCAAGTTATTATTGTTGACACTAGAAAAGACATGGGGAGAATTATTTTCTTAGACATGGGGAGAATTATTTTCTTCTTCACCATGTATTGAAATGAAATCATAGTTGTTACAGCAGTTTGCATGGACCTGAAGCAACTATTGAGTTAAACACCTTCCCAGAAAGACTTATTTCAAGAAATTTAGGAAAAGCATTAGTTTCAGGATTGCTGAGTCAAAGTGA
This sequence comes from Pachyramphus minor, assembly GCA_013397135.1. Taxonomy (NCBI): domain Eukaryota; kingdom Metazoa; phylum Chordata; class Aves; order Passeriformes; family Tyrannidae; genus Pachyramphus; species Pachyramphus minor. The sequence continues at coordinate 13,114 of VYXB01003275.1, read as the reverse complement.
CAAAATGGTGTATAGTAAAAGCAAAAGACTAGAGATCTTTTTTCTCTTAGAATCTTTTCTATGCACATTAAATATTAGGCTTTCAAATGAAGATTAGATTCAATTTCAACTGAAGTTGTGACCTTCTGTAGCTGAAGAAAAAAAGTGTTAAATTGATGACAAGATTAATGATATTTACATGCCAAATGACAGAACTAAATCTGGAGTACTGATTAAAGATAATTAGTCAGTGTAATGCCATTTTGAACCTATGCAAACTTTTATAAAATCAACAAATAGTCAGAATTTCGATATGTTCTGAATTCATAAGCAGTAATGACATATTTGCAAAGGTGGCATCTTTTGTACTTATTTGTTTGCTATGAAGACCGTTTTTTTCTTCTGCTCTTTCTGTAGTCTCTGAGTGCTGCAATGAATTCTATGCTAGTTGTGAAGAGTAAATATTTAAGAAAAATCGCCCTTGCATAATATATCCTCTTGAAAAAGCAAATAAAACTGTTTGTCAACTCTAGAACAAATGAAGCAACATTTTGCATGCATTAGTGACTTGACTTAAACTGAATTTGATATTCAAGGAACTAGATCTGATTGAAGCTTTGTTTCATGGTATCTGTGCTACTTTTTTTCAGGGTATCTGAAAACCTTTCTTCAGACAGGACACTGATATGGTCTGCCTAATCTGCCTAGCATGATTTTACCAGAAAATATTAAGAACATAATTACCTTTGACTCTACAATCAACTTGCTAAAAAATATAGGAAATCAATCATTAAGTTCAAAAGGAATGAGTCATCCACAGAGGAAGTGAGTTTATCTATGCATAGTCTCCACAAGCGGTCAGGTTACAAAATAATGAGGAATTTTCAAAAAGTACTTTGTCCTCTTATTTGGTGTTTTCCTTACAGAAATCAAAGAGAATCAACACAAACCTAAATACACAAAGGTTTTGTATGTGTGACAATGTAAGTATATGAAAGTATTAAAATATGTAGGGACAAAATATTTTAATTGACAACATTAGTGCTGGAAACAGACACATTTGCAGTCATGCTAGGCCCTCCATGTAACACCTCACTGACTACTCTTGCCAACAGATAAATAAAGCATAAAGAGAAGGTGCCAGTAGCCATTCATACCTTCTGATCTGTTTCTGTGTCACTTAGATGTGTGCAAAAACTCTCATTCACAGGAAGGGGTTAATGGAAATCCTAGTTCTCTTAGTCTTTCAGCCAAAGTGTTGTTACATTATTTTAAAGGTTTTAGACAAATACATTTTAAAAACAAATTTCTACATTTCAAGTAGAAATCCCAAGCCCAAGGAGTGAATACAGTTTTGGAGGTAAACTGAATTTTTGCCTGGCTCATTGCATACATCATCCTCATCTTTCAAATTTCCTTATAGTGTCATAAAAGACATATTTAGCTATTTCTGATCAAGTAAAAAAACATACTTCAATCCTTCATTGAATAGACATTCCTAGGCTATAACAATGAAAAAAGAAGGCAGAGTATTAAAACTAAACTATGAAATTTCATTAATCTTCTACAAATCACACATGCTTAACAGCAACAAGAAAAAAGAAAAGTGGTGCTTAAAAACAAAACAAAGTTCCATATAATTCATACTTTGGAGTAAGTTTGTTTTGTACAGATGCCACTGTTGACGGAGAGGTTCAGAACAAACTCTGCTAACGACCAATGTGATCAACAGTGTTCCGCTTTATTTACATAAGCTGCTCTTTTATACACTTCCAATACACCCCAAACTATTCTGGCAAAATTACAATGGATTGTCCATTTATTTCAAAATTATTTCAATGTGTAATTTGTGAGAACTCAGAGAATCACACTCAACAGTCAGAGGCAGCTGGTTGGAACAGGTGTTGCAGAAAATTATAATCCAACTTTGATTAAAACTGTTGGTTTGGGGTTTTTTACCACCACCCTCCAGTTATACGATAGGTGTCCTAATAATCAAACTTATAGAGTCAGTAGTAACAGTCTGAGGTATTGTCAGGAGAAACATCAGAAATAATTTCAGGCTTGTGAGTCAACAGAATTTGCTTTTTGGGGAGTAAGATTTTCACAAAGTCCTCCTCTACTCATACATTTGATGGAAAAGGCAGGTTTGTTTCTAACAGCTCAGTTTTCACTGCTCATTTTCAAAACAGTTTTTACATGAAGAAAAATTTGAAGAAGGAATAAAAATTACTTTAATCAATGTGAACACATTATAATCAAGTAAGGGAGATTAAAGGCTAGTTTAATGCAGTCTAAGGCCTTTATTCTTTCATTAGTGATACAAGCAACAAAGTCACCAGGATCAAATACACAGCTAAAACTTGAATGTTCTGATCTTCAGCTATTTACAGAGTCTTAAGGTGACTAGATACACTGGCTACCTCACTCGGTATTGGTTTGGACCAACTTAAGACTTCATAAAGGAAACTTATTTTAATGAAATTCAGGGGTCCCATTCAGTGAAATTAGATAACTTTCAAAAACCTCACAAAGCAAAGTTTGATCTGATGGCTGCCTGACATTGAAGAATACGGGCAACAATTTTTGTGAAAACTAATCAGCATTATCTAAGCTGTACCAATAGCACACAGTGGATAATGCAAAAAGAAATCTGTTCATAGTGGATCACTGGTTACTCATGGGCCCACTTGATGGTCTGAGAGGGAGCCGCGAGACTTATTTCAGGCAAGATTCTGATTGGACACAGGAGGGAAATTGTTCCCAAATACAAAAATGAGCCATTGGAATACTATCCCAAGGGAGTGGTAGATTCCCCAACATTGAACACTTTTAAGATTCGGCTGGACAAGGTGCTGGGCCATCTTTTTAGACTGTACTTTTGCCAAGAAAGGCTAGACCAAAGGATCCTTAAGGTCCCTTCCAACCTGATATTCTATAATTATCAGATAGTGAAAGTAAATAAAGATAAGTTTGTTTCATAATGAGCTATCTTTATTTTTTAAAGAGTTCTCTATTAAAAATCAGGGAACTATTTTTTTTACTAAAAAACTGGACTTTCCAACTCAATTGCAAAAACTGAAGGAAAAAGCAGTTTCCCTCCTTCAAAGAGGAAATCAATTGCTATTTCAATTCCCAGCAAAGGCTGAACAGGAAAAACTGGATACTACAAATAAAATTACAAAAGCCAGCAAGAAGAATGCATGCTTTGCAGTTTTACAGCACTTCTGCCAGGGTGTCCTGGAGCTTTGTAAAGCTACAACTTGTCCCTGAACCTACCCCATTTTTTTTACCTTATTTTATTCTTTCAGATAAGCAGACAGAGCTCACATAGATTATGTCCTGATTTTCAATAGTTTCAGGCACTTGCAATTCCAAGTGAAATCATGAGAATTGAACTGTCTCAATGTGCAAAGTGAGAACAGAGGTTGAATAACTGTTTAAATCATTTGTTTATAATAGTAACATCAACAGAGAAGAACCCACCACAACTTCCCAGTCAGGCAAAAGTTAGATAAAGTGTAGTATAAACCGTTTATGTGAGTGAGGAGCATCCCATAGTGGAGGTGTTCTCCTACCTAGCACAGGCATTTATGCAAGATAAGCTTCTTGACAATCAATATTTGACCTGTATTTGTAGGTTCAACTCTGAGACCAATGATTACACACTCTTGGCAGATTTTCATTTTAATTACATTTATTTATTTATTGTAGGGGTTAACACCTTTTCTTGGCACCATGCATAACAGTTAGCCAGATGGTCATCTGTTGTAAGGTCAAGCAAAATAAACAAAGGACTTTTATACATTCTTTGCATGAAAGCTGAACTGTGTTAGTAATACTGTCTCTCTTTTGAGATTGTAAACACACATACATAGAAGAGAGAGAGAGTTTTAGAATTGAAATTGTAAAATAAGACCATAAGACTGAGTTACTTCTGAGGAAGTTTGATTTATCCTGAAATCACAGAATCAAGTACAGAATCACAGAATACTCTGAACTGGAAGGGATCCACAAGGATCACAACTCTTGTGTGAATGGCTTAGAGGAATTGCACCCACAGTCTTGTTATTAGCATCAGTCTCTAACCAACTGAGCAAGTCTCAGGGTCAATGGACAATTATATCCCTTTTTTCTGCTTGAAAAGCTCTGATCTAATGATACATCATATTTTAGTACTCTGTGACACAATGAAACGCAAAAACAAGGGCTTGCTTGCTTTATTCTGCTGAAGTAATTTGCTCATATTATTAACATTATAAATTAAATTGATGTTGTACCGATAACACACTAGTCATTCACTCTGATAGAAAGTAGAAGTTATAAAATTGCATTGCCTACTTTGGCTGTCCAAAGTTAGTTATTAAAATTATGTTCTATCAATGCACAGAACATTTCTTTAATCATGAAGAAGAAAAAGTACAGAGGAACTTTCTTAATTACTCTTTACCAAGACCTTACTATATTAAGATCTTACAATTATTATCTTCTATACTTGGCCTCATATCCAACAAACTATTGAAGTCATTCTTTTTGAAGAACTAATTATATAATTATTTTGCATCAGAGAAGTAATCTATGAGATATGAAGTATTCAATTTGTCAGGACTTTCAGTATTTCACTGAAGCTGATTCTTTTCTACTCAAAAATGTGCACTCTCATGAGCAGTAAACAAATACCTTCTTCTATCTATTTTTCTTAGCTAACAGACATACTCCGCAGAAAACTGTTTCTACTGTTGTAAATATTTATCTTCCTAACATGAGAAAAAAGAACTGTTTTAGCAGAAGTTATTGTCATGTATAATCTACACTTTGCAAATGGCATACTGCCCTCACATGTTGGGTCTTGACCTGGAATCAGAGATGAGTTCTATTAAGTATAGGAAATAAAGCATGTAATTCCATCTCAGCTTAATGTCATCTATATCCAACACACTGTAATACCATTCTCCTTCAGTATTCTTAGCCTCTTTGCTTTCTCCCTGTCCACTCTGCCAATATTCACATTTTTGAGACTAGGGAGTAAGCTCCTCTAGGAAGATGATCTAACTCAAAACTAACTGCCAAAAATAAATGATTAGTATCAAATGAAAGGAAGCTTATGCTTTAGTGGTGAGCTACCACAACTTCAACATAATGCAGCCAATATTTAAATTGAGCAGCTTTTGCCTTAATATTCGTAAATGGTAGATCAAAATATACACATCCTTCAACCTAGCAACAGAATGGCCACTGTTAAGTTCAGCATTTGTGAAAGTAAACAGTACTTTAGCTGTACCCTTTGATTATATTTAAAGATGTTGCAGATTAAGCATAGAAATTGTGAAATATGTTCACAGCTGTTCTGGTAAACAACTTTTCAGGTAAAATAGAGACAATGCTGCAGTCAATTGTAAAGCTCTTATTCATATTTTGAATGTGTCTTCTAAACAATGGTTCTTTGAACTCCATGTAAAATCCATCAATGCCTCATGCATTTTATTGAGCAATAGTAAAATTTATTGGGACTGTCATCACGGAACTTCTTGGTATCAAAATCCCACAGTAAAATGATTTTCAAATTTCAGCAAAAAGATCTGTTTCTCAATTATATGAAACATTGCTTATCTTAAACATCTTATCAGATTTTAAGGCTTTATTCACTTCAGAATATGATCTACTTTTCCCTGTACACACTTTCTAACTATTCTGGGGATGTTTTGTATTGCTGTTCTTCGGGGTTTCAGTTTGGGGGGTTTTTCCAGGATCACACCTTTCAATTTAATTTTGTTGTTTTTTAGAGGTAAGGACTTGAACTAAGATAAAAAACATCTTTTGAAAGCATTTCCTTGCATCTATTAAAGTAAATGTAAATTTAAAAAAAAAAAATGCACTGTACACAGATTAAATTTCACATAAAGGCCTCTATGCACTTTCAAGTCAGGTATGATTATAAAGTGGAAGCACAAAGGAGTAACTCAAAAAGCTAAAGCTAAGCATTTCCCGTTTCAAGATGAACTGTAAATTGTTTTGAAGTTTCATTAACATGAAAAATGTTTAATTTGTTTACCTTTAATCTATGTTTGAAAACACTGCAAAGAGCAATTGGTATTGACATTTATGTCCCCTGAACAATATGTACTTTTGGACATATTTAATAAGTCCTCTATGGAAATTTTTCATCAATTTAGTAACTAATAATTCTTCAAGACCAAGAGAGAACAACTCAGGAGATCCAGTAAAATATTTATACATGCTAAATTTTTAAACATCATTTAGTGACAGCTTCAATAAAAATATATGCCAACAACTTTTTCAAGTAAGGAACAGAGTCCTATAAAAATGGCCTTAAATATTTTCTGCTTGCAGTACTTTTGTGCCCAGCAGATATTATTCACACATTTTTTACACACTTGTCTGTGACTTACGTGTAGTATCTTATATAATTAAAATTATAAAAATTTATAATCCAGAATTATTTTTTAAAACTACCAAAATATTCGATGTGATTATTTATATGTATTTATTATGCATATATGCAGTTGGACAAAAATGACTAAACTAAAGAATTCTCTACTGGTAACTCTAGTAGTTCCTTGAAGCCGTTCTCTCTGGAACTGGGATCAATTTTTCATTTAAAGATATTATGCTATTATCTGCCATCATCATTGAATCATTTATATAGCAAGGACTGCAGCCTTATTTCAGAAAAAATTCAAAAGCTGCATGGCAGATAAATCTAGAAAACATTATTCTCTCTTCCTCTCTTCCTTCCTATGGTGTCACGTGGGCTAATCCCTACCATCAATAAACTGTGAAGTTTTTGTTTTCCAAGAGGGACACAGATACCCAAAGAGTCAGTTCCTCCCAAGAACAATGCAGTTCTTGTACCCCTCATACTGGAGCCTGGACTTTGATCCTGTAGCTGGAAATAAACAGTTACACAAGGCACCAAATTCATCGCACCAAGCAGTAGTTTCACTCTATTTTGGAACCATATTTGCCAAGTTTCATCATGGCAAGTGTCCTTGTCAAGCATTTTCTTTCAGAACTGGAGACATTTCATGGTTTGAAAATCTATAAGCCTTCTGCAAAACACAAAGTCTCCTTGCTTATTATACTCTCCCAGACTTTCCATTTGTCTTGAATACAATAAGACTGTTCAATTTGCTCCACTGATGTCTAACTACCTCCTACTTCCTATCAAAACGTGAAAATAGATAAAAGGGCTCCAGCTGGTAGTTGTAAGAATTGACTGGAAAAGTTTTAGGTGATGAGTATTTTTGATAGGGGACTCTTCCCTAGGCCTTATACATGGTCTTGCTCAGTCTCCAAAAGATGGGATTGCAGAATTCAGTATCAGGAGCAACTGTTTCCATCCCTTACACAACTCTAAAGGCTTATTGTCTCAGTTTTTGTGACAGATTAGGCCAGTCGTGAGACAAATCATGTGAAGGTAATCTCATCGCTAGGGTAGACATTCAGATGTGTTTCTCTCAGGAGCACATTCTTATCCCTTGCATTAGGTATGTTTAATTAGATTCATAGATTCCCTCAGTTTAAAGCCAGAAGGAACTTAACTCATCTGACAACACACATAGCAGAGATCCCTGAATATCTCCACTCTACCTTGCACTTCATTAACACCTGTCTTCTACAAAGACTGATAGCCTTAAAATGAATTCCTCAAGAGACACTGAACTCAGCATTCTCTTTGCTGGTTTGTTCCAGGAGTTAATCAACTCTACTCATTTTTAGTTTCAATTATATATTATATAAATATATTATATATTATATATATTATATTTTAGTTTCAATTATATATTATATAAAGCATTTTGATATAATCTTACCAATCTACAAGGATAAGTGTTCCTATCCCTACTCACTAGTCCCTATTTACACCTCCAAAATTGCTTTTCTTTATCTTCATTTTGAGAGCTGTTGTTGAATTATCTGCCTATTAAGAACTGGAACACTTTTTGATTCACTATTTGTCAGGATGCAGTTGATATGTCCTATAGCTAGTTATACAATTTTAGATTTGTTTTTTAAAACATTTTTGCTAGTGATTTTAGTCCATTATTTTTTTCATTTTGTATGCCATGGGTTTTTTTCACTTCTGTACTTGTCATTGAGTCAATCCTTAAATCAGTCAAAGTTGTTATCACTATAAATTGTGTATAAAAACACATCTTTAGCTTGCATCTGGAAAGATCCCATTTTGATGTCCATCAACTAATTCTTAATCTGTTTAACTTTTTCTGTTTTACTAATACAGTAATAGTGATATTTTTCCATAAGAACAGTGCTCTTTCTTTGAATTAATGATGAGATGGTATGTAAAACATAACCAAAAGCTTCACAAAAGGTTGAGAATTATATCTAGAAGTCTTGGGTGCCTACAGCAAAGTATGAAATTAATTAAAAGAACTGCAATGGAAAATACTTGCTTGCTTATGTGGCCACCTGTGTGAATAGAGAGGTGCCAAATATTGCTTGACTTTAAAGTTGTTATCTTTCTTTGGCACAACCTTAATATCGAGCCAGTATAAGCAGCTGAGTATTTCTTATAATTAAGCCTCCATGAGATGTAGAAATGAGTATGGATTAATCTCACTGGACTTCAGATGTCTGCTGTACAGATTTTTTTATCCAAGCTAATCACTTTGTGTTTCAAGAGGAAAATAGAAAAGTTTGGAAAACAGTTTTCCAACTTAGTTCAGAAGTCTACACCAGGGTGAGATGTTCTTTTCTGTTCAGTAATGAAGAGGCTGGATGATTCTGTCATACACAGGCATCTACATTTGGTTATAAGCAATTCATCTCTAGCTGCTACACTGCCTGAAGTCACTGAAAGCTGATGTAATACCCATATTCTAATATGTTTACCAATGGGTGATGAAAATCTTTATTTAAAGAAGATCATGTTATCATATCTATATTTGATATTAGCTTATAATCTAGGCAATTACACTCACAGAAGCATGCAAAGTTGTTTCAGTCACATCCTCAGCCTGATAGAAGGCATATATCTTTATATCCAAGAATTTTCCCTCAAAATGAAGAAAGCTGAGAAAATAGTGATTTCCTCCATACTTAGATTTCTTGAACATTGTTTTGGATTTTGATAGGGTTATGTACCTCCTCTCTATTCCCCAGTTCCTGACAGTCAAGAAACTGGATATATGGATACATCCTCTGTGATATAAAATAGCAATGACACATGATGCCTAGTAAATGCAAATCTCCAACTTGAAAGCAACTCGAAAAAGTAATTAGAGTTAAAGAAAGGAAAAATTTTGTCAATCAAAGAGATAAAAACTCACACACAAATCCAATTCACCATAGTTCCAAACTTAATTGTGCAAGCTGTTAAAACACTGGCAAAATATTGGTAAACTAAACTCAGTTTTATTTTTTATAGCCTCTGCTTTGCTGTGCACATGCTTTTTAGTTCATTTACATAGAAATGAGTCTCAAAGACATAAAGCTTTTCATTTTCACTGAATGCAACTTACAAGCATTATGCATGCTAAATTGGAAAGAGAAAGACTTCTGAAAAAAAGAAAGTTTTACAGCTCTGTGATATATTAAAACAGAATTTCAATTAACTCTGAAAATTTCTGTGTGTTTGTAGGATGAGGATTGTGTGTTTCTGCTGTAGCTAAAATGACACTTTATTGAAATGGTAGTATTGTGATTTGCAGAGTCCATAAACTTACTACATTATTGACAATCTAGAAATGCAAACCTAGCTTCTGTTTAAGGAACAAATGATATGGAGAAGACATGCTCACATATATTGTCCTCAAGAAAACACAAAACATCCCAAAATGTTTTTATCTTCTCTAGGAAGGATTAAATGACTCCTCTGTGAGAGGGAAAACAGCCAGTAGAGGGTGTAGAGCCCCTCCAGTGAGGCTGTCCTGACTAATGGGATTGACCAGCAAAGCAGAGCAGAGTAGAATCAGAATTAGAATCAGATAGTAGTTTGGATTGGAAGTGACCTTTAAAGATCATCCAGTTCAGCCCCCCTGCAGCAAGCAGGGATGTCTTCAACTGGCTTAGATTGCTCAGAACTCAGTCCAACCTGACCCTGAATGTTTCCAAGGATGGGACATCTACCACCTCTCTGGGCAATCTGTGCCTGTATTTATATCTTATTGGGAAAAAAATTCTTTCTTATATCTTATATCTAAAGTCTAACCTCAATCTATCCCCTTAGTTTAAAGTCATTACCCCTTGTTCTATCACAATGGGTCCTGCTAAAAAGTTTGTCCTTTTCTTTTCTACGGGCCCCCTTTAGGCACTGGAAGACTGCAGTGATGTCGCCCCAGAGCCTTCTCTTCTCCGGGCTGAACAACACTGATTCTTTCAGCCTTTTTTCACTGGAGAAATGTTCTATCCTTCTGATCATTGTTGTGGCCCTCCTCTGGACTCACTCCAACAGGTCAATGTTCTTCCTGTGCTGAGGACCCCAGAGCTGGATGCAGTACTTCAGATGGGGATGTGACCAGAGCGGAGTAGAGGGGAGAATACTCTCTTTCCACCTGCTGGCCACACTTCTTTGGATGCAGCCAAGAACATGGTTGGCTTTCTGGGCTGCAAGTGTACACTTCTGTCTTATGTCCAACCTCTCATCCACCAGCATCCCCAAGTCCTTCTTGCAGGGCTGCTCTTGATCTCTTCATCCCCCAGCCTGTACAGAAAACAGTCTATTCAAACATTTGTTCATGTTGCCATGCCTTTTTTCAATGCTATATTGAAATGGATATCATATATTTTACCCTATACAATAAATACGTTTTAACTGTAATCTAATCTCTAAATTTAAGAAAAAGTTTCTACAGCGGAAGTTTATGTAGAAGAAATTCTAACTGAAGTAAGTGTAAAGAGAACATTAACTGCTGATAGGAATGGTGCTAAATCATTACCACATAGGAAGACAATGATAGATCAATGCCATGAAAAACCCCCACACGCAGATAAAGAAAGTTTGAGACAGCTCAACCCAGAAACCACCTCATTTTATATTTTTAATTTTCACAATTAGCAGGGATGCTTATTGTGTTATTGGAATCAGAAAGAATATACTTAAAACTTGTGATTTCCAAGCCCAAGTGAGTCATAAGTTATTATAATCAAGAAATGTATATACATTTCTATTAACAATCTAAGCTCCCTAGTAGCTTAAATCATGATGTTACCCCTAATATGAGCATTTATACACTGTTCTATTAAAGCTAAAGGAATTCCTTCTTTGGGGAACTGCTTTTTTCAACTCTTACAGAACAATTTTAGTAGGTGGCTGCTTGTTTTGCAGATCCCAAAATCCAATAAGCATTTATGTTTTGCCTTTCTTCTCTTTCTTTTTTACCCCATTTCAGCAAAACAATTTAAGTCTCCTAATCACTTTCAGCACTAAATACATTGGCAGTTCTCGGAAGTAAAAACAATGTTCCCTTTATTCAGTTCATTCTTCTGAATGTTAAAATACTCAAAGTCAAAAATGTCTAGTGGGACTTTTTATGAGAGATATACACCAGAACATCATCATCATCATGGCTTGGCTTCACGAACGAAGGTTTGGGAAGGGCTCTACTCATGCTTGCTGCAGGCTCGCTGATGGATGAAAAGGCCAATGCATGACAGACAAGTCCGGTTGCAGAAGGAACAAGAGAAAGATTCCCCAGGTGGCAACGACTGGACATGATTCTTTCTGAGTTGTCTTTTCTCCTTGAGAGTGACCTTGTGTGAGTTCTCAAAGGAGGTGGCAACATTATAGATGGTTTGTCTCCACGCCTCCTGACTGGAGGCCAGAGCAGACCAGTGATGATGGTCAATATGGCCAAGGCCATGTTGTTTCAGGGAGTCCTTGTGTCTCCTTTTTGGGGCTCCTCTCTTGCGGCAGCCGGTGGCGAGTTCACCGGAGATCACGATCTTAGGAAGGCGGTGGTCCTTCATCCTGGAGACGTGCCCTGCCCAACGCAGCTGTGTTCTCAGCAGCATGGCCTCGATACTTGTGACTGCAGCCTGTTCAAGAACAGACGTATTTACTTTCAATTATGGCTGAACTAAATGATTCTAATATAAATGATTCTATTATTCTATCATTTGATATAATCTGGAGTTAATAATCAAAAACTTGATTAAAGTAGAAAATTGATAAAATACTAAAAATGCTATGCAAAATTCTATAAATATGTGACAATAAAAGAGGAAGAGGGAAATTCAAAGAACATAGGAATGGTAGAAATTTCAGTATTCAACCTGGTAAGTAAATACCAATTTTAACACAGCACAGACTTCCTACAGGTGACATATCAGAATTAATTAGGAGGTGGTACTAACATTTTATTATTAACTCACATGCTGCAGGCTAGAAATAATCAAATATATTTTAGTAACCAAGTTTCATAGCCACCAGTACCATTGCCATAAGTGGATAGATGTAAAGATATTAAGTGTTTATTATTATCTACACTTAGAAGGATGTTACATATCTGTATACTTGTATATGCTTTCAAATATTATACATATGAATGTATATATGTGTGTCATAGGTTTAGCGAAAAAAAGGAACTTAGTTTAGAATTTTTCTCCCTTCTCCCTGCCCCTGGGCAGGGAGGCTTGGTTTGTCTGGGAGTACTTAACTAACACAAAAGGACTGGCTGTCCAGGTGGCATTCCAAGCTGATGGCCTTGATTTTTGTCTCTGGGGGAAGGGCAAAGAAGTTTTTTTTCTTCCCTCTCTGGGAAAACGGGACACTTTTTTCTGGTTGCCAGACACAGATGGAGGTGTAAGGAAGAGCTCGAAAGCTTTTCTTTGTCTTGCTGCTTTGGCTGCCGGGACCTGTTTTGTTTTTGCTGGCCCCCGTTTGCCTGCGCCCTGTCTCTGCCCCAGCCCGGATCTGTTTTGGACTCTGTGGGAGAGGAGTTGTCCTGCAAAGGAAGTCATCTTTTGTTTGCCTCCTCCGCTCCCGTGTTTTGGCAGCAGTCCTTTTTTGTGCACATCGAGGGGAAAGGGAAGGACACGCTGCCAGCTGCAGACAATGTGAGTTTTCCTGAGAGAAGCCCCTTCTTCCCCCTCTCCCCTCCTTGTTGTGGGAAGGCTGCCATTGCTGGTGACACCGCCCGCCCGGGGAGGGCTC
>VYXB01003274.1:166660-187045 GCA_013397135.1 Pachyramphus minor | reverse complement strand
TCCATGCCCTACCAGATAAAAGCCAGCTCATCCTTAAATAAAGAGTTTCATTTTGTCTTCACGTTGTGTGATTTCTGTGCAAATTTTCATGGCCTCACTTTAGGGGGTTTACAGCTGCACCCCCGATACTGTAACTTCCTATAGAGGTTTATACTACTGAAAACTCATCATCCTGGAATTCTACAACTCCTTGGTTCTTTTTCTGAGCAATGTCTGGGTAGGGAGGGCTGCTTTTCTTGACAGACAGTTTCTTCAGTGGTCTTCTTACAAGAACTGACTTTGGTTTTCAAATCCATATCATAATGAAAAGCCTCTTCAAGATGTTTATTTTAAGATCTATAAATAAAATTTCTTTTCTGTGTTGGAACAACCACAAAATAATGTTAATTAACAAATGGCAATGGTAAAGATTGCAGTGTGGATCACTGTACATTGAGTGCATCACTTGAGCACTTGTTAGTATCAGTGAAGATCATATGTGAAAAGGCAAAAGTAGCTATCCAATTTTAAGTAGAACAAGACTAAAATAAGAACTAGAGATGCTTTTTGATTTTGTTGTTTTTTTTAGTGTTTACAAAAATAACTTTTAACTAAAAGAAAATTCCTTAGTATCTACTGAACGAGATGAGATGAAAAATTATGAATGCTGTAAATTGGGCATTCTGAATGTAACTAGTTTAATGAGACCATTAGTGAGACTCGAATTGAATACAACATTATTACATTGTTCTATCATAAAGATGGTTGATTTAAAAATTCATTTTTCTTGAAGGCTAGATAGAAATGTAAATTAGACCACTTGTCCTCCACTACAACTGGTTTAGTTAATAATAATACATATTTACATAAGAAATGAAGATGTAATATGCAGACTATTATATACTTTTCTTATTAATTTCAAGTCGGTACATAAATCAAAAGCCAATTAATATAATATCCAATGTAATATCTGAACATGAATTGGAAAGCCAATATTAGGTAACATAGGGCAATATGATTGTTTTCACTGACTTCACAAGAAGTATTGTCTACGTATATGTATTTTTTAAAATAGTCTTTAACAGTATTGTGATTGAACTCTTATTGACCAGGGAAGAATTGCATTATTGGATGCCTCACTTTGATTGTTAAATCAAACCACTACTATCTCTGCATTTCTAACACTTGTACTGTCATGGGACAGTCTAGAATATCAACTCTGGAGTTCACAGAAACTGTGTTGTTTAGAGGCAGCAAAGCAAGAAGGGTTAGAAAGTCAGAGACATATTTTAATCTTCACTGACTTAAAGCATTTCCTCGTAAACCTATTTCATTTTTGCAATTTATACAAAAGTTGTTTTCTTTACTTTTTAAGTGGTAAAAAAAATGAAGAAATATTTCTCTCTAGCTAAAATACATTTGCATTCCCCTACTACTTCTCTGATGCAATTCCGGGCTTTCTTGATCTGCTGCTGATAGAAATCACTAGGTAGTTCTCCAGTCTTTCTTGAAGAATTCTCTGAAACTCAATCTTAACAGCCTAAATAGACTATGAAATTTACTGAAAAAATGCTATCAAATTTTAAAATCTGAATGTGCTGACCTAAAAATCTGCCTACACATAAAATATTTTCTTTTCCTTTCAACCATTCTTTTGCCAAAACAAACAAGAAATAATCTTTTTCCAGTAGGATTTGGTTGTCCTTACCTTAGCCATACTATTTTCTTCAATTAGGGGTATGCCTATTGTCCTGTTAGGCTACTCAGACAATGCAAAATCATTCCTATGGATCTAAGACAGACATCTGCTTCCCTCAAAATTAAAGTGCTCATATAAGAGACTTTTTTCTAATTGATATAATTTATTAATAGCCAATCAATTTCCTTCAATTTTTCAAAATTTTCTAAAAGATTTTTAATGTTGGGGGAGAGTGATGGAGTCTCATTTTGCACCTGTCCTATTTTGTCATGTGGGGAGACTGTCTGCTGTCTGGTCTTTGTCCCAGAAGCCATGAGGTGTGTAAAATGCCTTCTCTTTTTGTATACTTTTGTTATTAATTCTGCTGCTGTCACAGTGCGTTTCTTAATCCATTGCTTTTTTCCTTCAGTAAATTGTTATCTCAACCCACAGTCTCTGCCTTTGTCTCTCTTGCTGGAGGTGGCAGGGGGAAATGAAGTGGCTTATTCAGAGTTTAATTTCTAACTGGTGTTAAACCACCACAATGATCAAGATGAAAAATAGTTGCAGGAGGATTGGAACCTTCAGCTTTTTCACAGAAAGTAATCTTTTTGACTCCAGTGGTAACTCATGATGTATAAATTTTAGTGTCTGTGTCAAAATTAGAGCTAAGGTTATGGCTACATTCACAAGTTACAGCATTGTGAACTAGAATGTAGAGTAATAGTGCATATTCATTCCCTTGAAACATTTGTTCACAGGTATAAATGTGTTTGCCAGAGCTGTACCTGGGTTATAAATTATCATTTAACACGGGCTTTAAACAAAAAATGGTTAATGTTGATACGACAATACATATTGAAGAACCAACTTTACAGTTCTCTAATGAAAATGCGTGACATTGAAAAACACTCGTGTCAGCAGCACCTAAAAAGAACAAAAGCATTCAATGAGGTTCTTGAAAAAGATTCACCAGAATTATCAGTAAAATATGTATGTGTGAGTATTTGAGGGGGATTTTTCATAGAAAAGGTTTCTGAAGTTACAACCCAAATAATGAAAAGATGATTTTTTTTTGTTCTTTTTAAGAGCTAAAAAAAAAAGAATTCTGCACTTCCAGAAATATTCTTTCAAACTCAAAACCTGGCCAAAACCTACATGTTCAACGAAGTTTCCCCTTACAGTAAAACAAAGCTTTCTGACACAGACTCTACTCAAACAAAAGGTTGTTTAATCTCTGTCAGTTTCTCAAGGGAAAAGATAGTTTCAGCAGTGCCTCTTCTCAAGCTCGTTTTTGAAGAAACTTTAGTTTTTGGGGGGAAAAAAAAAAGAGAAAACTAAAAAGCCCCACAGAATTTCTAAAAGGAAAGCATCCGTGACAACTCAGGCCTAATACAGCTGGAATACAGATCACAGAATATGCTGAATTTGAAGGGACCCACAAAGTTAAGATGGTTAGGTAGGCATACAGAATTTGTCACCGTGATAAAACTGGGAACAGAAATCAACAAAAATTTAACAAGTTAACTCTTGATAAGTTATTACTATACCTATGACATATATGAGTACCAGAAAGTAGTTCTGTGTCAAGTCACAGGTTTAGTCCGGTATCCTGTCACTGATACAACCAAATGTGGATGTTCAGAGAAGGGTATATAGAAAAGAGGAAGGATGCATAAAGCATCCTTAAGGTTCTTTTTTAGTTACAAGTTGTTTGAAGTTAATGAAACACTTGAGTCTCAGGCATACTTTGAGGTCAGAAAACCTCCATCATTCCCTACTCTGGACATGTTTAATCAGTGTGACTTTTGGAATTCACATCAGGCACTTGCAATGAGGTCTTCTGAGACAAGGAGGTAGCGCAACATTGCTGTCATGTTCTAGTAGTGAGCAGCAATGATGGATAAGATAATGAATACATAGAAGGTAGTGCACACTATCAAAAAAGAGCACACTACTTTTGTGTTATTATTTTTTTTAATTCATCATGATAATAATTTGGAAATGTAAAGCATTTCCATTAAAATAATTTAAGACTTTAATCAATCATTTAAGTGAATGTACAATACTGCATTTTCAAAAGCTTATGTTTATATTTGTTAATGTTATCTTCTATTCAGTTCATGTTCTATACATTAATTACCTCAGTATGAAAGGTTCAAGGTTCCCTAATTTTTTTCATAGTAAGCAGTAAGAGTTTTGCTTTATTTTTCTCCTATAATTTCCACTAGGTATTGTGCCATTAACTTTCTATCAGTGTTTAACCTAAATTGAAACAACAGAACACGTTTGTCTTATGTATAACTCCCCTTTTTTTGCTATTCATTTTAATTTTCTGTATAAAGTCTAAATTAAATATCTTTTGGGCTCTCATTTGTCTACACTGCCTAATCTTCAACACACAGAATATACCTGTGTAAACCAATTTTTTATTTCCATCTTTATAACTTTTTTTTTCCCTACTTTTATGGAAGGGACTTACAAAAAGTCCTTCCTAACCATTCCCCACCCTGCCACCCCCCAACCATTCAGGAATCAAAGTCACAAATAGTATTTTTACTTTTGAATGAGACAAATCTGTGCTGCCTATGTACTCTGTCTTTAATTCAAGTGTTGTTGTCCTCATCAATTTTTTGTTTTCTCAAGGTTAGCCTTTCAAAATACTAATTTTTGTTACTGATTGGTATTTTATTATTCCTGCGTATTAGCAGGATCTGAGTCCAACATTATCTTCTACTATGTGCATTTTTGCTATATCCTCACTATTTCCATTGGACAGGTTGCTAAATTTTTAAGATGCACCCTGTCAATCATGTCTTAAGGCATCACATGCATCTCAGAAACATTATTTCTAATTTATGTCTAGTAAATAAAATGTGCAGTAAATATGCAAAGTCTGTGACAAATGGCAATTAATCGAGTTTACCAACATCTTTTTCAATACACTTATAGTTTAATTTATCTGATTTTAAATCTTTTTATGTTAAATTGCATGGGAAGAGGAGTGTGTGACACACTTGATATCTCAAGAGTCAGAAATAGTTAGTAATTCACCCAGAGAGTTACAGAGAATGAGAAGGGGGTTGTGAAACAGGGTCTTACCTCAGCAGCAAATCTAAGAAAAAAAATAAACAGATCAGGCCTCAGAGCCTCAAAGATGGCACAGTGAACAAAGGACTGCCTGGGTTTTTATACCCTCACAGTCTTAAGTGCACTATAGCTGGAGGTCATCAGCTCCTGCCGTGTGTCTGAGTGTCCTGGGCACAGGTCCCCGTGCCCTTTGTTATGCAAAGGGTGGGCAGTTCCTGGCCTCTTGCCTGGGGCTCCCGACAGCCAGAGCTCGGTGTGCAGCTGCTCATGGAGATACCTGGCCAACAGGTAGTTCTGGTAGGGGGAGATAGCGACCACGAGTCTTGGAGCACTGACTGAAGAAACCCAGTGACTCTCAAGAGAAAGACTGAGCATACGGACTAATTAGCATGAGAAGCGAAAGGATCATTGAACCAGTAGAAGGTAGGACACTAATAAGAAAACTAGGTAACTATGTAGCCAATGAATCGTAATTTCTTTGTTTGTTTAAATGTATATAAAGTGTAAAATTGTGAGAATGGGCATGCTAGCTTTCTCAATTTACCACCTAACACCCATCTTTACACAAATATAAAATAAACGAATACCTTGTCTCTGTGTGTGAGATCGACTTACTGCACATGGGGTGAGGGTGATGAATCCCTCCTTTAGGGACAACATACCTAGTGATACGCTTCAAGAAACACTGCTATATTATACAGAAAAAGATATGATTCTTTCCACTAGTTGACACCTGACACCATAAATTACCTTATGAAGAAGTTAGAGTAGATTCTCCGTGTCAATTTATTTGTACCATCAGACTTCAATATTTTTTTTTATGTTCCAAAAATGCTGTCATAACTCGTTCCCTGTTACATTGCTCTGTCGGTATAATAAAGCCTAAATTTTTATGTAAATGTCTTGCTAAATGCAGTGTTTCTCTTTGATTTTTAAAGAAAGGCTGTAGATACCTATCATCAGGGAAGATTTTAAGCTCTCAATAAGGCACACAAATGTGAGAAATCTGACTGTGAGATAAGTTTGAGCAAGGCAAATACACAATAATTCTGAATAATGCACCTAAATGCTACAGAAGGACAGCATTTAAAATGCATTAGAATTGACTAGCTTTGACAGCTCTCCACTACACAATATTGACCTGCATCTCTAGGAATAATATATGCCTTGTTGAAAGATTACATACATTCCTGAAATGCTGGATCATGCTTGGGGGAGTTGATATATCATAAGGCAAAAGAACTAATTCAATTTTAGTGCCATGTTGTAATCTAAAGGAGCTGATGAGACCTAGAAATGTACAAAAGAGGCAGTAGTGAACATGAATGGACTAATTTTACCTCTTTATACAAGGTTGCTGAAGACAATAGTAGGATAGCCATCTGAACAAGCACAAGGAGGGAAACTACTGGTTGGATATTAATATTACAAAGGAGAGCTACTGTAAATTTGAAGCTGCAAATGAGTGAAAGGTTGTGCTGTTGTAAAAATCAAGTATGTTACTATAACAGATAACAAGACTGTGAAGAAATCCTTATGTTCTGTTCAGCGTTAGGAAGGTCTTTTTTGAAGTATTCTGTCCTATTTTAGTTAGAAGTTTTACTTTCCAGTAGTACAGACAAGAAAGGGTTAGAATAGATTGCCTAGAAAGACTCTCCAGCGGTAGAAGTTTTTAAAAACAAGTCAGATAAACCTGGATCAACAATACATGCAGCTGGTCTTGCCCTGGAATAGTGGATGAACTAGATAAATTTGCCTAGTGCTTTCCCAGCCATATTTTGTATGAATACTATACATTTTACAATTATGTGAATAAAACATACAGTTCTGCCAGGATGTTGAAATATAGAAGAAAGTACAGAAAAGCTGAAAAATTTATGCTCAAAAAGCCATGTTTTACTAAGACATTTAAAAGAGTTTAGTTTTTTTTTCCAAAGAAGTTGAAAAATATCTTGATTATCTGCTTTAAGATGAAAAGCACTTGCAGAAAAAATGCTAATTCTGAAACCATCCTTAGGTAAGTAAACATAACAAGAAATCACTGTCTAGAAACTAGTCATGACTGGAAATAGTGCCAGTGCCAACCACTGTGACAAACTAGCAAAAGCCCACAACAGGATTTGAAGCAGACACTTTTTTGAAAGATGCATTTTGGGCAGGTTCACTTCAGCAAAGACACACTGTATAAGCATGGGAAATGTACTGGTATGCTGTCATGCTGGAGGTCAGATTAGATTAGATAACCTAATGGTCCCTTCCAAATTTATGCGGTAAATAATCTATGCAATATTTCTCCTCTGAAATACCTTGGTATATTCAAAGTTTGATTTTTGATTTGCTGAAAAGTCTTTACGACTATAGCAATACCAACACCATCTCAAATGCTATACTTCTTCTAGGAATAGATGAAAAAACAAAGGTTGAAAAATCTTTCTGCCAGAAATATAATACAGTCTGATAGTTTCTATCTTGTAATGATGGAATATGTCAATCTTAATTCTTAGAGCATAAAAGAATTGTTTGCAGTGTATGGAAGAAATTGTTTTAGAAAAAAAAAGTCCATATGCTTGCAAGGCAAGGTATGCAACCTGCCTTGAAATTGTCAATATTTAACAGACTATATGCTAACTTTTTTTTTTTTTTGTCTCAGCATGGACCTCATTATAGGGAAGATGAAATTGGGCCCAGAGGGAAAAAATAAAGTAAACAAATCACCTGTTGTTTGCATTGGTTTCAATAGCATTGCAATTTCTCTATGTTTCCCAGGATCAGGTCCTTACAATTTTTGTTCATCTTCCTGGAAATATCTCTGTAAGTCTAATTAGTCTTTAACTTGGAAAGGACAGCAGGGAAGCTATTCTTTCTGAAAAACAGAAAACAAGCTTGCATCTGTTTTCTCTCAAAACTAGCAGGACTCTGTGCTTAACAGAAATAAAAATAAGTGATGAATGGCTTAGCCTCAAAAAAAAAAAAAAAAAAGCAAAACCCCCCACAAAAACAATCAACCAACAATCAAACAAAAACCTCCCATATCAAAGCTATATCCATATGCAATTTTTGCACTTCTTGCATCTTAGGGATAGTTCACATTTTTCTTCCCAATTTGTCCATGTGGGCACAATTGGAGGCACATTCTTTCAGAGAGAGATATGATTTTTGAAAGCAAGTTGTCACAAAGTCACCTCATGAATATATTTATTAAGTCAATATTCCTATAGACTCTCAAACCTTCAAAATAGTCTGAATACTGTTGATTAAGAATTCAATGGTCACTTATGGAAAGAATGTAGTTGTGGTTCAAACCTTGTTAGGTAATGCAAGAGAAATAGAAATATTAGGCAGAGGATGAACAGTCCTTATGAACTGAAAGAAAATGCATACACATGCAACATTAGATAGATATTGTATGAATGTTTATGGAATACAATGACACCTGCTGCCATTACATAGAGAAAACAGATAAGTAAAGAAATGGGCAGAATCTCAAGGGAATAATGAGATACTTTTTGTCTTATCAGCTTTTAACAAATAAAGGCCCACTAATACCTTCACGGGTCACAAATTTAGGTCTCAGTCCTATAATCTGCACTGAGTTTATGTTTCTTTACTATGCATTATTTTTGATTACAATTTCACTGTTTCTATACCTCAATAGAAAACATTACTCCATAAATTTGCCATGACAGATTATTTACACTGGTATTCCTTTAAAGCATGGCAAATAAGTCCAATGAAATTCCATACGTGTATTTGATATTTATGTCTATCTCCATTACAGGAAGCAATTGTTTCTGTTAGTTTAGAAGCAGTAAACCCAGAATAAATATTTCATTTTCTCTGTAGAGTCTGTTATACTTAAGGCAAGAAAAGGATCCAAGACTGTAACTGACCAATCTAGCCCTACAATGGCAAAACGCTCAGAGGCAAAGAGCAAGGAAGTTCCTGCATTAATACAGGCTGTATTTGCCCACAGCTGTTACAAGGAGGTTTATTGTATCTCAGAGCGTAGGGCACTGGAGGGTGATCTTTGTTTTTGCTAAATGGCCAAGAGCAGGAATGGACCATCAGGGAGGTGCAAATATGTCTCCCAGAGTTCATTAAATGTTTCTCAGAGTTAGTCAGGCCAACGTGGGGGATGAGGAGAGGGGCGATGAGGAGTTGCTCAGCTTAACATGGAGCTTAAAAACCTAACAGCTGGTAAAAGTACTTAGAATCACAGAATGGTTTGGGTTGGATGGGACCTTAAGCATCATCTACTTCCAATCCCTCTTCCAGGCCAGGGACACCTTCCACTACACCAGGTTGCTCAGAGCCCCACCTGGCCTTGAACACTTCTAGGGTTGGGACATCTACAATTCCTCTGGGAAACCTGTCCCAGCATCTATTTCAGAGACAGCAACAAGCCTGAGCTGACTTCAGCCCACATATTCCTTCCAGGCAACCTTCAGCATCTGACAGAGACCAGTAACGGGACTCAGGTCGGTATTGTGACTGAGCCATGTGTTGAGATGGCTATACTTTTTGCTGAGTGTGACTTGCATTTGTACTTGTGATTTCAGTATATTTTGTATCACTCTGCTAAATCAAACATACCATGAAACATCAACTGTCTTGAAAGAAGTAAATTTGGTATTAAACATTACAGCTCTGTGCACGAGTCAGAAAGTTCTGCCTTCACCAATGTTACTGAACAAGTTATATTTTCCTTTAAAAAGGAGTCCTCATGCAATCCTTATGCAGCAGTGGGGGAAAATGTTGGAAAATTCTCTAACTTTAGTACAATAATGTTTGATCCCTACATGTGACTTACAGTCTTGTGCCAACTACTGCTTCCTCATTTATCTGTATCAGTGATTACTATGAACTAGCAGGCATCTTAGTTTTGAGAACAAGGACTGTGTGTCCGAGCAAAGAATAAGAAAAGTACATTATGACCTGACCACACATTTGAGATACTTTCCCGGAGAAAAGATTCATTAGAAAATCCAAATAAGTCCATGGCACAGTGGCCTTGGGTGCAAGGGAGAGGGAGCCTTCTGGGAAAGGTCGGGAGTAAGTGAGGACACCAAGAGAAGGAAGAGGAGAGGGAAGGACATGTCTCACAGTGCTGGGCTGGGCTGGGCCACAGCCCAAGGGAACTGAAGACCTGAAGGGCTCTGTGGGATGTTGTGCTCACAGAGCGGGCAAAGACAGAGTTTTGTGTTCGTGGTGATGGCGCTACATGTTGTGTAGGAATCAGTCAGCAGTAAAGTGTGCTCATGGTGAAGGAATTTTTTAAGGCCTAGCTTGAAAATTTAAGAGCAGTTTCATGTGTCATTCCCATTACATTAATCTCTGATTTTTTAACTAAATATGTTTATGTCGACAAATTCATTTGCTGGAACATTTTATATGTTCCACCAGAATTAACCTGCAGACAGCTGTATTTTTCTTGGTCCTTCAGTATTCTTCATATCATCAGCCAACAACAGCTACGCAGCCTCACTCTCTGCTAGCAGAAGGTTGGGCAGAACTGAGCTCTACACCTCATGCCCGGTGCTGATGGACCCTGTGGTCAAGACAAACAACAGCTGCAAAAAGCTTTGCCAGATGTGGCACAAGATATGCAAGAAGCCATAACATTTTGAATATACGTAAATAGAGCTCCAAGTGATGGTTTTGCACAGCTGGTGATTATTAGGTTTATTTGAACAGTTAAGTGAGAGAACACACAGTCGGTGACAGTTGTGGTTTGTTTTTTTTTTTTCCCTCTGTTCTATTTATATTTTTTTTCTGTAAGCTTATGAAACCTCTTTGGAAAGTGAATAGACAGTTATAACCCAAAATCTTTGTTACAACCTAATCTTTGTCCATTGCAAATTAAAAAAAGCTGCAATGAGGGAATTGAATGTCTGGCTGGACTAGTAAGTCTAAGAGGAAAAAAATTAAGAGCATTTTATTAGTTCAGGTGGCCTGTTATTGTTCTACTTGAATGGAAGAGAGTGCATCATCAGGCCCTGGATTCCCCTGTTTGTTGAAGTCAGCTCTCACATTGAACTAAGAATGAAGGATTTGTCCAGGCAGTAGCAGAACACTAAGAGGGAACTGAGGAGCTTGGCTGGGCTTATGAACAAGATTCTGATTTCCAGCCATTTTTTAAAAATACCAGGTCTGCCTTCCCAAAGTGCCTAAGGGCAAGCAGAGCCAGAGAAGAGACACTATAACATACTACGAAACTGATATAAATTTCTAGGCAGGCCCTGGGCTCTGACCTTTTGTGAACAGGTAATTAATTAGCCCTCTGCAGTTTGGTAATAATGCCTGTTGCAGCCTTATGTTTTATGCCTGGGACATGGAATTACTCCTTCCAGGTGGGAGCCCCTGCAGCACTGTCATGTGATAGGAGTGCCTGGGTAAGCAGTTCGTAGTATCATTCCCAGGTCCAGACAAAAAGCTAGAAGGGGCACCTCTGGTTTTCCTGTTGCATCCAGCATTTGGCCTTTGGCCCTTAGTACACCTGTTTGAGGAACAGGACCTCCTCCCAGAGCAAAGAATCCCAGTTCTGACCATGCCTGGGGTGGAGATGGTTTCTCCCAGCGGCACCAGCCCCTCCAGCAGCTACAGGGTCAGCAGCAGCCTTCCCGCCCTCCATCTCCCCTGGCCCCAGGCAAGTGCCAGTGAAGGTGGGGATGATGGGGCAGGTCCCTCTGCTAGTTTTTAATGTCCTGGAAGAAATTATTCCTAGGACATATTGTGCTCATTAAGTTGCACCGACAAGGAAAGGAGAATAAACATGCAGTCAGATCAAACTGAGGAGACACTTATTGCAGTCTACAGCTTCCTTGCAAGGGGAAGCAGAGGGGAAGGCTCTGATCTCTCTGGTGACCAGTGACAGGACCTAGGAGTCCATGAAGTTGTGTCGGGGAGGATTTAGGGTGGAAAAGTTTCTTCACCCAAAGGGTGGCCCAGATGCTCCCCAGGGAACTGGTCCTAGGCCTGACAGAGTTCAAGAAGCATTCGGACCAATGTTTCCAGACACATGGTGTGATTCCTGGGGCTGTCCTGAGCAGGACTGTGAGTTGAACTGCGATGATCCTTGTGGGTCCCTTCCAATTCGGGATGTTCCATGATTCTAAGTCAAAATTAGTTTAGAAATTTCAAAGTTTTCCATTTCCTTTTTGAACTTCTAGGAGCTGTTGCAGTGGTGGAGACAAGAGCCACTGTTTCTTGGCACCGACAATTTGATATTAATAGGTTTCCAGCTGCTGCAGCTGAAAACACACTCAGCTTTTTGACAACATAAGTTCTGAATAGCAGTGAGGAGAAAAAAAAGTATATTTATAAGTTTATTACTCTTGCATATTGCATTTAAAGTTACAGTTATGTAGTATGAGAATTATGTAGACAGCATAGCAGAACTTCATGGGTTCACGAAAGAGCTGTTCAAATACTGTAAAACTGCATGTTGTGATTTAATAACCATTAATGAGCTACTTAAAAAAGGTACTGTATCTTTCTGTATTGTCTTTACTATTATCCTGTCTCTATACATAAATGGTATTTTGAACATTTTGCCTGAAATAATTGGGCTGAATTTTAATTCTCACTAACGGAAATAAATATTTGTGGAATTCCATGGTGAACTGCCCTTTAGAATATACTAAATATTGCATGAGTTACATAGACCCTATGCTTTTCTGCTTTTATAATGAAAATTTGTGTAGTACAAGTTTAACAACTTGTAAATGGTTCCTCATAAGAATTATCACCTATTTTGGGTTTGGATTACATCCACAAAAGACATAAATTCTATATAAGTAATTTTCAATGAAAACTGGTTATTTCACAGCCTTGTGGTGATATTTTTTTTAGCTAGTGGAAGGTAGCAGCAAAGTTTGTAATTGTTTTTATTGTAATTCTTTCTTTTTGTGACTCATTCAGGTGACACTTCTTGATGTGCCCATGTTTGTTTTGCCCTTGCTAGTCTGTCAATACTTTTCTACTGCTGCTGACTCAGATACAAGAGTAGATTTGATTGATCTTCACCAGGTATTAAATACTAAGACTCAGCAGTTTCTGCATAATTTAGATGTGGGGAAGAAAATGATACCTACTACATGAACTGTTAGAACTAGAATGCTGTTGCTGGGAAGTTTGTTTAATACTTGATGAAGAACAAAGTCAAGGTTAGCTCTGAATTTTGGGAGGAGACTGACCAGGAAACTTGTGGATTGGCTCGACACTGTCATTAATTTTAAAGAAAAGTAGGATCCATGTCAATGCACTAATTGGATGTTGTGTATAGTAATGGCAAAATGTCAAGATACTCAGAATCAGCAGTTTTTTCAGACCTTGCATTCCCCTTTTGTTTCAGCCTGGGAAAATCTGCAGCTGTCAAACGTTCAAGTTTAGTTATGGTTATTTGGGTAACTTTTGAACAGGTGAAGCTTGCTCGTCACCTAGAAATAGCTAAGAGTTCTCTAGGAACCTGAACACTGCAGGCAGTAGATAGCAGAGTGAAGCAGTAATTCTGCAAGAGGGAAGGAACGTCGCAGAGAAGCAGTGCCAGTGGTTCAGACAACTCTGCTTCCAGTAGATTAGGGGGTAGCTGTCAGGCTTATATGCATCTGGAGCTGAAGGCAGAGAGACACAAAAAGGAGTAGATCAAGGGCATGCTTACCCTGTTACAGTTCCTGCATATCTTGCTAGAAGAGCTGGGGCTGGGAATATGGTCCAGGTAGCTGCATCCAGGCAACTGTTCCAGCATAAGATTTCCATCTGGGACTACTTACAGGCTTGATGCAAGTTTTTATCTCTAAGGCAGTAGGGAAACAATAGAAATGTTTGTTTTGACTCCTTGCAGTGATAATGATTTGTCTATACCAAACCTTTAATGTTTTGCCGTTTTAGTTTTTCCCAAAGTACATTTGCCTGCATTTTTTTATGGGGATAGCTCAGAGCTTTAGGGAATGATAATCCAAAGAGGGATTTTTTGAAGGGATGATAATGATGAGCTGTGAAAGTATCATGAACCCATGAGATTCCCATTACTTACACAGAGTGAAGTAGGTCAGCCTTAGTGCCTGTAAGAGGGATTCTTTTACCTGCCAGGTGGGAACTGAAGGCCTGAGCATACCATGAATTATGCTAAAAGTGGAAGAAGCCTTGCAGAATAAAAGAGAGGGGCTTGAGGCTCAGGCATGCAGGTTGTCACCAGTCTTCAAGTAAGGTAACTGAAATCTACAAGTGCACTTTGATGAAAACTTAAAAATAATATAATTAATTCTACTTCATCAACTGAAAAAATAAAAATGAAACTTTTTTCCTGAAATTCCTGTGGAAAACAAAGGATTATTTGTACTTGTTTGGGGCCTATGGGGAAGCTGGAGAAGGACTTTTTGTCACGAATTGTAGTGACAGGACAAGGAGTAATGGATACAAGTTGAAAGAGGGGAAATTTAGGTTAGATATTAGGACAAAATATTTTACTGTGGGTTTGGATAGATACTGGAAGAAGTTGTCCAGGGAGGTTGTGGATGCCCCAACCCTGGCATTGTTCAAAGTCAGGTTGGATAAGGCCTTAATCAACCTGGTATAGTGGGAGGTGTCCTTGCCCATGGAAGGGGAAGTTGGGAATACATGATCCCTTCCAACCCCTTAACATTCTGTGACTCTATGACCAAATGCAGCTGTTGTTAAGAAGTGCTCTGCACAAAACATTATGACATTTCCTGCTTACAAATTTAATATACAACTAAATCCTTTACATTAAATCTGCGTTAAAGAAATAAATGCACAGATGTTAATTTTTTTCATATCTCTAGTCTTAGTGAAAATTCATGCTTTTCAGTGTTACTGTCACTTTCTTATGCAAGGGGAAGTGGAAGGTCAAAAAGACTAGGGACATGTTAAGTAATTTTCATTGATACTTTGAAATATTTGGAAATAAACTTTGAAAGCGATACACCAAGAGTACACATGGGACGAATGCAAAAGATGGGAAGTACTGGCCTAGAAACATATATTTGGACTCTCAAAACTACTTAACATTACTCTCATTAGGTCTAGGAGCTAGTACCAGGGTCTTAAATGCATCATTCTCTAAAACTGAATTTAAATTTGAAACAACAGACTGAGAAAAACCTTGTATTCTAGAAAATAGTATCTATGCCTTAGAAAACATCAAGCACAATGTATATCTACCTCTCTTACAGTGCCAAGCTCAATGAAAGCCTTGATCTTTTTTGTTGTACAACCTAGATTCAGTTCAGGTTGTGATCTATATGGCCATATTTAAATTGCTACTTCAGAAAGGTTAGTTTAACCAATTAGCAGTTAGCTTGTGCCTCCCCAAAACATCTTCTGGCTCCTTCTGGTCTTCCTGTTCATGTTCCTTTCTACCCAGAATAATTCTACTCCTAAAACTGAGGATGAAGGATTCACTGTCCTGGAAGGAAACCCTAATTTTTGGTACATTATTTTCTGTTTTCATACTGATCTGTTTATTCTCAAGTACTAAAAAAATCAGCCTGCTATTTGCAGACAGTAACAAATTACTTTTTTTTTAAAAAAAATACTTTTTTAACCTTCAATGTAAAAAAAAATTAATTTTTTTTTGCCTGCAGGATAATAGACCCAGAGAAAAATGGAGACAGATGATGCAAAAATCTTGGACACATGGTAAAATACAAGTAATCATCAGAAAGCCAAAAAGAAAAGATATTCTGCAATGGTGACCTAGGTTGTCAGAAGGATGAAATGTCTCAAAATATCACTTTGAAAATGCCCTTTGAACAAACAGACAGAGGTGTCTAGGAAGACAAGCTGTAACGTGAGAGACTTCTAGGATATTGTGGTCTCAGGAAAGCCTTCACCAGGACAGAGTCCTCATCAGTGCACAACTGCAGCTCAAAACTCCTCTGATACCTTGCGTGGCCACACTGCAAATAAGGCTTACAACTGCAAGCAGTGTGAGAAGAGCTTCAGCTGCCTCTCAGTTCTGATCCAGCACCAGTGATACATCACTGTAAGTGTTTATTTGAGTGTAGAGATAGTGGTGACCATTTCACATGCAGCTGCAGTCTCAATAACCACTGGAAGACTTTCATATACTTTAAAGGTATGTGCAGGTAATACTTAAGAGTGGGAAAGCACAGAAAAAACCCCAACCAAACCGCCCCGAATAAAAGAGTCTGGTTGGTGTATTAATTCATTTCTAAGAGTCCAGTTTCTGAGGAATGGATCCCATCTCCTTTAATGCATAAGGCTCTGTTGGGATGGAAATAGGAGTATACATTTATTTAAAACCTAGAAATAGGGTAGGTTACTAGCTGAGATCAGAGTTAGGAACTTGAATAATACAGTTTTGGTTCTGAGTTCAGGTACAGGATGACCTTGCGCTAATTACTTTGTCTCCCTGTCTTTATGACTCATAGCTTAAAAAAAGAAGTGTCTTTTCTGACTTAACATTTTCAGTGTAGAGTCAGACTAATGTAGCCCAGTTACTACAGTCATTAGAGACAGATGAGTTAAGTAGCTTAAAGAGCAACTTGTTCTGAAAGCCTAGATGTCTCTGTTCTTTGCTTTTTAAAGGAAGATTTTCTAAAACTCTAGGCTTTAGAATTCATTTTTTAATGGAATTTGGGTTCCTAACTTTCAAAGGCACTTCTGAATATTAGACTTTTGTAACCACCTGAGATTTATGAAGGGATCAGTTCTGAAATGATTTTTTCTTTCCTGCCCAGTGCTTCTAGATCTGCATAACACTTTGGTGTCAGCAGAAGGTTTTGCTCCTCAGGTTAGGAGCCTTCTACTAGAAATCCTTTCCTAGCTTGTCTAAAAAATATCTAGTTGAATAAGTAGTGACTTGAAAATTTTACTTAAACCTAGAGATGTGTGAAATATATATTTGCTATCATGGTAAGCATCAGAATAGTCAGACTGAAGAGGACTTTCATTTTACTGTACAATTATGCATTTAGTGGAAAACTGAGCAGTTACAAAGAACTGAGGTGACTGCAGTATAGATGGTTGACAAACTGTCAGTTGGACTGTGCAGAGAGTTTGAGGAGTGCTCAATATTTCATTATAAACAGCAGTTAGTAAAAAAAATCCTATTGGTCATAGACATTAAACCTTGGGAAATACCAGTTGTAAAATAATATCTCATAAGCCTGTTGCTTTGGTAGGTTTCTATACAAATTCATTCAGTCCTAAAGAACTAAGGTGATCTGACTTCAGAGTTAATTTTTTTTCATAAATCAAAGCAACACTGAGGATGAGGGGCAAAAAGAAGACTTCACTCATTGTGCGTGTATCTACTCATACTTGAGGTGGAGGTTATCCATCAACTACAGTGTGTTCTTGTGTTAGTTGGATGACCTGTTGTCTGAGTTGATTAAACTGTTTTTTAAAGGCTGAACTAGACAATATTATCTGTCTTTGATCATTCAGATAATTTTTGACTCAGAAAGGAGTAAAAAAACCCAAAAGAATGGTCATTTCTTACACCCAGATAATTTTCTGGATATTTCCCTTATAGAATGCTGTCAGTTGCTGGGCTAAGGCCAAAACTGTCATTCACTCCTCAGGAGAAGGCTGATCAAATTTGAAGGCAAGCATTCAGGGAAAGAAAAGCTAATTTCATACCAAAAATTACTTAAGTCTGTTATTAAGAAGAGTGAAGAGTGCGTCTTTTTTATCTATTTGTGCAGTGTCCTGTATAGTGCTACCATGCTTTATGCACTCCATAAAGGAGGGTGAGAAGGGTGAGAATGGTGAGTAGGTGTGGG
Organism: Pachyramphus minor; assembly: GCA_013397135.1. Classification (NCBI taxonomy): domain Eukaryota; kingdom Metazoa; phylum Chordata; class Aves; order Passeriformes; family Tyrannidae; genus Pachyramphus; species Pachyramphus minor. Next base: position 169,528 of record VYXB01003274.1, on the reverse strand, counting down.
TCTCTGGATATTTCTGAATGGTGTCAGGGAGGATAAAGAGACACAGCACCTCTATCCTCGGCTGTAGTCCCAAGTAAGTATCTCTTGGCAGTGAAGATTACTATATGTATTGCTTTCCACCAAAATGCCCATCTCTGCTCTTCCGAAGATTTATTACTCCTAGAATCCTCTCAGTTGGGCAATCTACATCTCCTAGCAGTGTTTCCTTCTAAAACTTCGTTTAGCATTACATGTTATAGAGAGCATATGTAGAGGCACAACTGCCATCAGGGTGGAGTATTAGATGAGGCATGGAAAGGAAAATAACTTAAATTTTACCAGAATTTGAGGAATGTTCAGTAACAAAAGAAAAAAGGGCAAACAATAATCATTAATTCAGTTAAGCAAATATCAACTTTTGCTACATAAGAAAGTATTTTTGAGTATTTTCAGATGTTGGAGGCTATGTCTCTGCAAAGTTTTTTAAGTAATTATTTATTTACTCTCCCTCCCCCCCACCTTAAGCATGCTGAGTCTAAAAATGCCATTTCATGGAAGTGTGTAACTTAGGTTTGAATTCCTGGTAGACAATGCACAGTTTTGATACAAAAAAATGGAAACAATGTTTTGCCATCCTTTGGATCTTGGCCCTTATAGGCTGTGTTTTCACCATTTTTAGTGTAGATAAACCATGCATGAATTCAAGCTCTAAAATCTAAGTCTCAGATTCCAGCATTTCTTCACCACCCTTTGCAAACCAGTGTGGAAGGTGTTGGAACCCTTCTAATTTCCATTCTGTGTCAGACAAAATCCTCTCATTGCATTGTCTAGTCCTTGGAAAAAACCCTCACCACCTGAAAAAGGCATTTTGCATGTGTTGGATAAATATGCAAGAGCTACTCGTCTGTCTTTAACCATGTAAGCAGCAAACAAATCAAAGCTTAGTTTCTAATACAGAAAAAAAAGAGCTCACATGTGAAAGTACTGTGATATTTCTATCAGATCTTCAGTGGTTAAAAAATTTTTTTTCCAAGTATATTTTATGATTCTTTTTAAGTACTTCAATTTACAGCTACTACTTCCTCATGTGTACATTTTAATGATTTGCTCTTCCAAATGACACTTATCAAATTAGCTTATTCCAGAAAAAGAATCCATGAGGTAGTCTTGCTCAATCAGCCTTACTTCTCGAATTACTTCCTTATCTATGAAAATGCAGTTACCACTTTTGATTACTCTTAGATAATTAAATAATGTCAAAAGTGCTTAATTTATTAAATTAAGTAGCTTTGGCCCATATTGTCTTTTCACGTATGACCTTAACTCCCATTAACACAGCTTTTACTTCAAATATTGAAAGGAAATACCCTTTTTTTTTCTCCTGCATTGTGAACTAGATACTAAAATGGTATAAATCTCTTAGACTAGTGAAGGAGATTTTGCAATCAGCACACCTTTAACTTTTTAAGTGTGTATTGACACAAATATACTTAATATTAAAACTGAACTTTTCAATTTAGTAATTCTAATTGTCTTTTTTGTTTCATTATATTATTTGGGAGAATATGTGAGCTGGGATTTTCCCCTTCATGAAGTGCTTGCAAGTTCCCTGTCAGAAAGAAGTACTATAGTATGATGACTCTTGCACTGAAGTAGGATGTTAAATGGTGCTCTCTGTTAACTGCCCTGTTGCTTGGCAGGTCCTTGCTTTTGTCTCCTTGTTCATAGCTTTTGCAACCGAACACAAACTGAGAAGTCAGAAGTTCTTTCTTTACAGAAAAAACTTATCAGCTTATTGCTGATAAACTTGATGGTTTTGATATGCCCACCTAAATTTCCTAGTATGGTCTTATTGTTAGAATATTAATGACTTCAGGTTTTTTTATCAAAGTTTAGTCTTTTTTTATTTGAAGGGGTGAATTCAAACAAAACATTAAGTTTCTTTCCAGTTTCAGTTTTGGAAAAGAAGGGAAAAGGGGTAAAATAATTATGTGGGGAAAATAAAAAATAAAATTGTGACTCCAGGAAGAAGAGAAAAAGTAATTATAAAAAGAATACAAAAGAGAAGATAAAGGAAAGAGAAGTAATTAGATTGAATCCTCCCCAAAGTATATTTTCTTCTTACTAGCATTAATGGAAATCTATTACATCATGAATGCATGTTCTTATTTGCAAGTGATTTTGAATGGTTGTGTGAGTGACATACATTCTGTGCATTAGATTTGAGATGTGTGGCCCTGGATAGGCTGCAGGAGAGGAAAGCCTAGAGCCTGTAATGCTGTACTTCCTTTCTATATGAATAAATTAGATACTAACAGGGAGGAAAGCGAGTATTAACTACTATTTTTTGTAAGATAGAAATAAGTCCATGTTTTCTGTGTAATTTGTTTTAAATTATTTCTGAGTAGTCTATTGAGGAATAGAAATCATCATCATCATCATCATCATCATCATCATCATCATCATCATGGCTTGGCTTCATGAATGAGGATTTGGGAAGGGCTCTATCCACACTTGCTACAGGCTCGTTGGTGGTTAAAAAGGCCAATGCACGATAGAGAAGTCCAGTTGCAAAAGGCACAGCAGAAAGACTCCCCAGGTGGTACCAACGAGATGGGATTCTTTCTGCATTGTCTTTTCTCCTCAAGAGTGATCCTGCGTGAGTCCTCAAAGGAGGCAGAAGTGTTATAGATGGTTTGTCTCCAGGCCTCCCGATTGGAGGCAAGAGTAGACCAATGGTGATGATCAATATGGCCAAGGCTGAGATATTGTTTCAGGGAGTCCTTGTATCTCCTTTTGTCCTCTTGTGACAGCTGGTGGTGAGTTCACCGTAGAGCATGATCTTAGGGAGGCGGTGGTCCTTCATCCTGGAGACGTGCCCTGCCCAAC
>VYXB01003274.1:66606-165739 GCA_013397135.1 Pachyramphus minor | reverse complement strand
CAGTTTTCACCTGCTGTATGGCCTTAAGAGTTTCTCCCAAGGTGGGGGCAAAATCCAGTTCAGTTTTCACCAGTTGTTGTGAAATGTACTGAATGGAAGCTTTATCTGTGAGAAGCGTTTGACCATCTGCACTGAGTAAAGGGCTTTGAACCCAGTGTGTAGGACCATAAGCTGTTTTCTGAGCCTCATAGAATCCTCTGTAGTCTCCTGTATCTGCGCATAATTGAATTTTACCTGTTAGATTGATCCACTACTTGTTCTGGATGTCACAAAGTTTCTGTTGGACTACATGCGAGTCGAAAGGCTTCTTTACTTACACGACAGGATGGCTGAGCAAGGTGTACTTGGTGAGCAGTTCTCTTCTTTCTCAACAATTCCTGGATCTCTTGATTGTTTTCATCGAACCAGTCCTTGTTTTAGGAGAATCCTAAGGATTCTTCAGAGATGTTTTTCATATGTTGCGAGACCAATTCAATGACGTTACTAAATGGCTGAAAAGTACAGCTGTTGTTAAAGTACACACTGTGTACTTTAACAAATGTTTTGCTTGAGAGTTTTGATTGGAATCCATGAAGAAATCATACTGTCAAACTAATATACTAATGATGAGGTCCAAAGGATCTCATCTCAGTTTGAATGTTGTTACAGGGAATTCTGTCAAACTTGAGCTTCTTTAAACAAAACCACGTTATCTGTTTGTACTGTAAGTCTTTTATGGTGATTGTGTTCTTTCTGCTGGAAGGCTTCTATTACCATCCAGTTTTTCAGAGACTACCGTGTGTGAACACTTTAGCATTTACTAGCATCTTTTTGACCTTCTATAGCATTTAACATGACTAGCCTACATGACCTTTTCTCCACCTGCAGAAATTGCTGTGACACTGTGATACAATGACATATGACATTCTTTTACTTGCACTCCAGTTTCTTTACTTTTATTTCCTTTCCTTCAATATAAACAGGCAGAAGGTCTATGTTTGTGATACTTGTGAAAAATGTTCTCTACTCCAATCACCAATTGAACCCCAAAATCATAGCATTACGATTTATTAATCAAAACCTGGACAAATCTTAAATACTAATTTTTTGGTTAATAACATAAAAATTCTATTGAGAACAGATTTATAGTATGTGTGAGTGCAATGGATTAGATGACTAGCTATAGTGTAGACATATCTTGCCTAACTTTAAGTTCTCTGCAACTAAACTATCCAGATGCTAAACACTGATGTATCTGTCACGGCAGAGAAAGAGCAAGGCCACTTAGATTATTACCAGTACGCAATCTAAATTGTACAAACGTAGTTCAGAAATTTCTGATCTCTCCTGCAGTAAAAGTAATAAAGAGCCAATTGACATTGAAGGCTATGGAATTTCATAGGGAAAAATGTAACTGAGTAATAAGCACTGTGCACAGGACAAGGTGAAATTAAAGATGTATGGGCTTCTGTAGTTATGATGTGTTTGATTTTTTTTTTGAGTAAAAGTTTTTATGTTACTTAGCATTAATTAATACATGTGTGTGAACAGTGTGTGTTTGCTACCTGTACTTTCAGCAGAAATTTTCCCCTTAACATTAGCAATATAGAGAAGAGAGGTTTCAACCTGCTGGAGAGATCTGGACATCTTTATACACATACTCAAGAAATAAGTGTTACTCTGCAGCAATATGGATCTATTTTGGCTGTCAGATGATTCATAAGTGAAAGTATGCCTCCAAATTATAACATAATTTCCAGTAGCTTTCACTGAAATTGCTTTAGATTTGATTAAGTTACTGCCAGAACAAAGCACATTTTCTATGCATTAATCTTTTGAATTAAGCTTATATTTTTAATTTATTTCTAATAAGTAATACATACTGTGAATGATTGTCCTTTGTTTATAGATGACTACTAGAGCAGCTTGAATTTTATAATAATTCATGAGAAATTAATAAGCACTCATAATGAATAAACTTAGGGACAGTTTAATGACTATTCATCAGCAGTTCATGCACAACAAATCCAAATGTTTATCAAAGATGTTCATAAACATAGTGCACAAGGAGCTTTAATGAACTGATAAAGAACATTAATGAACATTCATTATGAATTTCCCGTTGCTGGGAATGACATCCTCAGAGACCTAACATTTCAAATTACTTTCCTTTTAAACGTAAGAAATGTGGATGTTTAAAAAAAAAGCTAATACTGATGATAGGAGTGAAAATAAAATACAGATTAAATTTTTTATTGAGATGAGGTATAAGTTTTTTTGGAATCTAAGATCATCTGCTCTTGTCCTGATTCGTGTGAGACATCTTCAGAGACCATTTTGCCAAAAGTCTGCCAGATATTTATAATTGTCATCTCCTACTACGTGGATTGGTATCTTTAGTGTGGATTTCATGATTGTCTGTTTTCCACAGAACCTTTAGCTGTTCCCAGAAAATTCTGTGCATTAAATTCTATCTTAAATGTTAGTGGAAAAACTGTGTTTCTTCTTGCCTATCACAGAAAGAATGTTAAACAAAACTTCAGTGAAGCAAATTCAAGTTGTACGTTCAAGGAACTGTAAACTTTCTCAGTTTATGATTTTAGTTATGAGTACATCTTAAACAAAAGTATGTAAAGTATTTGTTATTTATATGATTCATTTCCATTGATGATACAGTAGAGAGGTAGATTAATCTCTTTTCACATTCATAAAATATATCTATAGGTACCATGTTATTTCTAGTAAATGAGTAAAGTCTCACTAGTACAGTGATGAAGACCTAGATAAATGACTGTTTAGCTATATGCTGATTTCTTTTCACAGCAAGTTAAAATGATATGTACATCATATCAATCACAATTTTATTGAAGAAACATTGGAGGTCAACTGCATAACATCACATTTATCTGCAGAGGAATTGGAGGAAAAGAACATTATTCCTTCAACTGCGATATGCTTTTTATCTCTAATTCATAGGTATTGGAATAAGATGAAAGGTGTACTAATCATTTGCTTTGCATACAGAATAAGTGTGCTTCTTCTGGTTTTACTACTAAGAACTTTATAGACACTCATAACTCAATGTACTCAAAATCATGTTGTAGGCAAAAAGGGAACTTGCATACGTAAATGCGGGAGCTGAGGGTACCTCCAGAGCTTAGGAGTAATCCTTCTGGCTGGAGGGAGAAGGCCCCCCTTTGTTCCCCCGGCCACATGGCATCCAGAGCCCCAAGCCGGGAGCACAGACACCACACAGGGAGACACACAGGAGGGCCAGGAGAAAGAGCAACAGAGAGAGATTTATTGTCCTTGGGTTCAGGTACTTAAGGGTTTGGGGAAATTAGCATACATCCAATCAAGGAGCTAAGGGGATCTTAACTACTGCCCACAGGGGCCAGGTCTGACAGCCAATGGGGAAAGGTAACAAGGGTCAAATATACATAGCAGTGGTCCAAAGGGATTTTGGGAAACAGAGTCTCAGGTATAGAGGGACTTGCTTATACAGTGTTACAGCCAGTTTGTACAACAGGTTTGCTAATTCCTTTATCAGCTTCAGAAGTCCACTCTTGGAAGGACTTCTTCCACTTTACATATTTTTGGTCAATTGCTACACATAAAGCCAAGAATTTATTATTTATATAATTGGTCTAATTAAGCAAATATTAATAGTCCACATCTAATTATTTAAAAAAGTGGAATGGAAATGCCTCAGTAATGGTAATCCAGTTAAAACTGTTGCATATAGGCTTGCTGGTAACTACACCTTGTCTTGGTGTTATGCTCATTCTGTTACTGCCTTTCTGGGTCCTAAGATCAAGTTTCAGTCTGGGGTGTGTGCACTTAAGTTGCTGGAGGGGAAGTAAGTCCTTTGCTGGCAGGAATGTGGTGTTGACTTCTTTATTATCCTGGGATCCAATTGTGGTATTTTTTATATTTGCTAACTTATTTGTTCTCTTTATTACCCCTAAAACTGTTTGTTTGGGTTTTTTTTTATCTTTCCCTAGCTCCATTTCTTTAACTGACCACCCATGAGACCCCCTAGCCTTTGGGTCTTCAGTGTTAGTTGGGTCTCTATCTACTATCATCCCATACCCACTGGCCTGTAGTCACACAAGCTACTTGTTACTGCCATTGCAACATAAAAGTTAAGTAGAAATAGAAGTAGTTATAGTCATGTGATCATTAAAAAAACCCAACCAAACAATCAAAAAGTCTGGTAGAGTTAAGCCAAGTGAAAATAAAGCTCCAGAAATGTCAAGACAAGGGTTCTCAGGAAGACTGTAGCCTGAGCAGGGCCACCTGTGAGGTCAGACTAGGTTACTTAGCGTTTAATCCAGTTGGAACTTGAAAACCTTCAGTGCTGGTTTTCTGAGCCTTTTCCACTGCCCAGTGTCCCCTTGTATTGAGTCATGTTCTGTCTTGCTTCATTGTCTGTCATCTCTCAGCATCCCTACTGTGAGGGCTCTGCTCGGTCTTCTTGATAACCTTCTTCTAAGTATTTGAATGTTGCTATTAAATTGATTTTAAAAGCTTTTGCACCCATGTTGAAAGAGGATAAATTATTAATTTCAAAATAGAAATTAACAATATAAACATGGACCTGATAATTTTTTTTTCCCCATCAAACTGCAAATAGATCTTTGATCTTAGATAGGTTTTCTATTTACCTGCATGGAAAGAGGGAAAAAAAGAAAGTTTTACCCAGAAAGTGTCATTCTTGCTTTTTTGTCAGGCTAAATTGAACATCTGTTATTCCTCTTTTTATATCTAATGCACGTTAGACAGACTGGCTTCTCAAGAATACAATTGTTTAAGAAAATTAAGTCTTTCTTTGTAGTGCACATTCCAAATTTGGAGAAGTCAGACAAATAACCTACTAACTGTTTGTTTTTAATTTCATCTAGAGGGTCATGACTATACCATAAAGTGTTTCCTGCCATGCATATTTTTTTTGTCTTTGGCACCATCCTGCAATCCTGCAGTATAATGTGTCGAGAATTTTTCCCTGAATTGTGGAACAAATCAGAGGTAGACAGCCATTTAAAAACAGATTTGATTTGCTGTATTTTGCAAGATTTCTGAGGCAAAGTGATAAACCATAGCAGCTTGAAGTAATGTGATGAGAGCACTCATCACTCTGCATATGCTTAACACTGTTTTATTGTCATGCTGCCCTTAAAAAGTGTTTACAAGAAAGGAAAAGAAACTATCAGTTTGATACAAATTTGTAATATCAGAAGTATTGAATCATGGATACAAATAAGCTGAGTGTATAAAAGCATTACATGCTGAATGAATTAATTGTATATTGCCTGGAAACTTCTGCAGGTTGTTATTTTTCCCACTGATGTTTGTATGAAATGTTTTATTGGACTGGGTTTTGCTGAACAGTTTGGGTTTTGTTTGTTTGGTTTTTTTTCAGAGCTAAAACTTAAGATTATATTTTTCAAAATAATTCTTAATTTAAAATAGTATTTACTGAACTTTCCTTTTTCACCCATCTTGTAGTGTAAGATTAAAATTTTGATGGATAGTTTTGATAACAAAACCTATACATTTTAAGAATGAAAATAGGAAGTAACTTAATTAAGTGGAAAGAAAACAATATCTAAACCACAGTATTTATTCTCCAAGACCAAAGTGCTTAACAGTGAACTTGTTTTAGGAACACTAAATATGTATGAGATAGACAGAGATGAAAAGACCCAATAAAACTACATAGAAAGAGATCTTAAGATCAATTCCATGAACATAAAAATTAAGAGACACAAAGATTCATACTTTAGCATAACCAGTGTTAATAACTTATATAAAATAACCCAAAAACACTCAAAGTGGGTTCAAATCTGCATTTTTGGCTGGGGGTTAGAACTTAATAACATATCATAGATGAACTCTGTGGAAAGGAATACTTTATCAGATCTGAAAAATATGCCATATAATTTCATTGAAGTCACAGAAGTCCTTTACATTTTTCAGCAAAGGAGTAAATTTATTAATTATGAACTTGTAGCAACAGACAACTTTCCTTGAGATATGATGAAGCTACAAAAACATAACAAAATCTTGAGGTAAAAATACAGTAAAATAGAATAAGCTCTTATCTGAGCAAAATAGGATAGGCAGCCTTTACTTTTTGGGGTGGAGCAAAATATGTGATAAGTGCTTCTTAAGAATAAATCCACATACAACCTTCAGAGGGCAGATTGTGGACTTTCTGATAATCTCACAGGGGATTAGTGAAAATACCTGTAGGCTGAAGAAATTGGGCCTCCTCAAAGTTGAGATATGAAAGAAGAAAGAAAAAGTAAAGTAGAAAGAAAAAGAAAAATCCCAAGGAAAAAGAATGAATGATTGCAACAAAACTTGTCTTCAGAGGACATGCTTTAAAAATATACCTTTTTCTTAAAAAAAAAAAAAATAATTAATTATATGCCTCTCTGGACTAAAACAGTACATCTTAATGTTTTCAATTTCTTATTATTAATTAAAAAAAGGGTAAATCTTAAGGTAGTATCAATTTTGTACAAGCTCCCAAGTTTCAAACATGGATTTTGTGAGGTTTTCTTCACCATTCATGAGTTAAACATATTCTGTCTTTATGGGATGTTTTTGCCCTTCTTATTTCTTAGACCATTTGTTTTTTTGTGTGGTTTGGTGTTTTTTTTCCCCTGTTAATATACACTGAAAGAATAAATGGAGTAAACCACTGTGCCTTGACTGGAATCTAGGTAGGCAGAAGTGAATAGGGATGGCAAAGGAAACTTATTTCTTCCACATCTTTCTTCCTTAATAAAACAGGAAATTTCTAAATGAGTTCTTACTTATGAAATACTATTGGACAGTTGATATTCTTTCCAGCTTCATGCTCTAGAAGCAATAACCTCAAGTGAGCCTGTAATGATGGCTAGACCTTTTATTCTATTGATTGCCTCATCCCATGGGTTCACTTTCTTGACCTGAAATGTCTTTAGAGCTGCTTTATTCCAAAAGTGAGGGAGTGTCCTTTTGCTTTGTCTTCGCATCCAGACTACCAGACTTTCTGGTCAAGAGAATGTTGTAACCTCTGATAAATACAGACATTTTCAATTCTTTCGGGTTGTTGAATAATTCTTTGCCATATGCTGAAGTATTAGCAGGAGAAGTTGAAGGAAGTTGGAAGAGGAGATGGGAGATTCTGGAACAAATGCCCTCAGAGGGAGGACTAAGTAGTGCACTGCTTGGTGATCAGTTGTCTAAAATAATCTAACCACTTGTTCTCCAAGTAACATGTTGTTTAAGCCTTTATCTTCATAGGAGAGTTAGAGATACAAAATCAGTTGATTCATTCACTGGTCACATCATTAAATCTGTATGTTTTCAATCATTCTTCAGATACTTGAAGTTTGCAAGATAGAAATGGACAATAGAAAATGAATGAGTACTAATTGTGAGACTAATTGCTATGTCTTACTAAACTGAAAGGGGCAGAGGTTGTATTGTTGAAGTCCATTATTTGAAAGAAGACTTTTGTCTTGCACAGATCATGCTCTATGAACAGAAGATCTTTCAAAGTTTTCTAAGTCCTTTTATAAGTATTGAACTCTGTAATCACTGTTGGGTGGTTTTTTTCATTGAGGGGTGCATAAGTATAATCTCAGATTTCTGTGAGTGAATTTCAACATACGATTTTGCTATTTCCAACAACTAACCTGTAGATAGAACTGCAAATGACCTTTGTTTGGTTTCAAGGTTATGTATTACCAGGTTGTGAGGGAAAAATAAAAAGGAAAACAATAGCTCAATGGCATAAAGCTGTCATTCATTCACCTTGGATTAACAATGTCAATATACTCTAAAATCAATGTATTTTTTTTCCCTTTTAAAATCTTTGAGAAGGGTTTTCTGTGAGCTTTTAAGCTGGTCTGAGGAACTATTCACACATTCACCATGTTTTTGTCCTGTGTTACTAGCCCCTGAAGAAGCAATAAGCGAATCTAGGAATGATTGATGTGGTCTTGAAATGAATAAGAACTTTTCTCTAAACCCTGAGCCTTTACAGGGACTAATATTAAAATGACATGTTGAGAGGAAGTTGTACAAATTCTCTAGGTATCATACAATATTCCCAGTATTTATATATGTGTATTAATGACATTACAAACATATATCAGTGAGATCAACAGCTATGGACTTTCCAAAGAATTGGCCTTTCCATGCAGTACAGAATGCTTTGTGATGCTGAGGACTGGTTTCTGACTTTTTTTACCTGCAGTTCCTGGCACTGCTGGACTGGTTGAGAGCTTTCAGAAGAGTCAAGGTGTTCTTTAAACCAAATCATTGAGCAGTATTTCCTGGTATAGTCTGGCTGCTTTTTGTTTTGTTCGCTAAGGAGATATGAATGTAATCCATTAGTAATGATATTTTTGAAGTTTCTCCTCTAGAGCTAGCTGTTTGGTCTGTCAACAGATAAATGACCATTAGCTTAACTTGTTTTGATTTTGGTATGTCCCATACCTTCACCAGGTTGGTGGCAGTCAATGTGGTGTGGTGTAAGGGTGATATCCTTTTTCTCTCCCTGACCACTTTTTTCATCAGGAATAAAAATCCTTTGGCTTACTAACCCCTGAAATATTAGACCCTGAAAAGCATAGCCAGCCTGCCCCTTCAGTCAGCAAATGGGAGAAAGCTGTGACATTCCCAACATTCCTACATTAGACAAGACATCCAGTGTGACCAATTACAGCTCTGAGGAGAGGACTGTTTCGCTTTAGACTCTGGAAAATAGATCTCCGGATGCAAAAATAATGTATTTCTCTAAACCAGTAGCAGTCTTAATTCAAATTTACAAAGTTTTCCAACATTTCTATGCAAATATGGCTTGATCCTTTTGCTTTGAGGCCAGCTCTAGTAATCGGTGTTTCCTTTTTTTAGATGGTGTAATTTAATTTTTCTTCTCATGACTGAGCCTAGCAACAAAGTGGTCAATTAATATTAATTCTGATGATCTTTCTTGAACATAGATACCTGTCCACAAAGAAAGGGATTGGTGCTACCTCATTATCCCATGTGACTCACAGAACATATCATACAATGAACATAACATATAATGAAGTCTGAGTTGCTAATGACCTCTGAGGCAAACACAAAGCTAGTAAAAATATTCACACAAAAAATGTGGTACTTAACCAGTCATCTTCTGCCTTCTTTTCTACTGTTCATAGCACTTGAGTTTAAATAAGGATTTTCACCACCCTACTTTTCCTGCATGTCAACTTTATGTTTTTGCTACTTAAGAAAGAGGCAAAACGTGTTTCTTTCTCACAGTTGAGCATATCATCCTACTTACTTGAAACTTGTTTTTCCACAACAGCTAATTTCCATACTATGGAATTTATGCACAGGACCTTGCAATAGCCCTGTTTTCTTAAACTATTTTTTACTACTAGCTGTACTCATTATTGCCTGCTTTTTTTTACAGGGTATATAAAAGAACCTATTTTTCGTCAAGCCATTGTCACTTCTAATGCACCCAATGTAGTAAAATGTAAGTGCTATCTTTCTTGTGGATTTACAGAGTTTCATAATTTCTACCTTTGGTACAAACCTTGTTTGTAGGACTTGTTGCCTAGGATGTGGTTTTAAAAGAGTGGATCATCCTTTTGAAAAGCTTTGATCACTGCAGTCATACTTTTGAACCTTTTATCTTGCTGGTACATTGATTTTAGCCAAAGATTGCCTTTCATGAAACTCTGAACTTTAAAAGCACCTCACTTTCAAGGAAAAATATTCTGTGAAATGTCTGAAGGCTCAGGTTTGATCTTTTTATGTGCATATTACTTATAACTTATTTTTTGTGGAATTGTTGTATAGTGCTTATACTTCTAAAATGTGAATTATTCACTACCAGCATGGAAGAAATCATGAAAATTTTAAAGTCTATGTAAATAATCACCTGATAATAATTCTGGTTTTTGTTCTGAATTTTTTTTTTAATTAGTTAATTAGGAGGAAAAACCTGCCAATGTAATTATTGATATTGAAGCACATGACTCAAGGGGTAAATACGTATCATATGTAAACTTAATTTGTTTTCCTTAATGTCTACTGTGCATTGGTATTCTCTAAATGTTTCTTAACTGGACTACATAAAACACCTTATATAATTTTTAAAATGTGCTCAAAGAGATGCAATGAAATCTATGTTTGCCTTGAAAGGAGGATGAAGAAAGATTTTAAGTGTGCTGTGAGCACTATTACTATACTGCATAATTTCTAGTGTAACTGCAGTATTAACTAAATAGACATAGAGAAGAAAGCATATTTGAACTCTGCGACTGCACTCTACTCTTGCACGTGTTTCTCAGTTTGTAGCACTGAATTTCATGCCACTGGTACTGTCTAACTATGCAAAATTCTAACATAGCATAAAATGGCAGGAAAAAGCCTTCACATTAATTCTTCTCTCTAAACAAAATAAATCTGAACCAAGTTGTTCTGCAAAGGCACTGCAAGATTACAACTACAAGATGAGGTCTGGCAACCTCATCCGAACAGCCAGCGAAGAAAGAAAATATCTGTATTTAAGTAGGGAATGTTATAACTCAAGGTCAGTCTGTTCTCCCAGAGCACTCCTGTATTGACATTTATATTCCCTCTGAAAATAGTATCTCAAAAGTCTTCATTTTAGCCAGGAAATATTCCCAAACTGTAGCTGAATGCGAGAATATATAGAGATTTCTGGAGCGCTGAAACTTCATAGCCTATATTGCAGCGTATACAAACAAATGTCTTCATTTAATATTTATGTTTAAATTCATACTGTTGAGATTTTCTTTTCTGAGAGGGTTTTACGTCTTTTAGACTTATTCATGTCTAGAATCAAAGGAAATGGACACAATATTGCTGTGCATCCTAATTGCCTAAGGTTCCCTTAGTAATGCTGGACATAAACTGTTTGAACAGAGGGAAAAATAAAACTTTAAGACTCATCTAAGTCTTGCTGTTAGGCTATGTCAGTTTCTTCATAAAAAGTAATATATAGGAATTAGTATAAATTTCCCTATCTTAATTGGTTAAGAAGCTATAAAAAATACATGACCTAATTGTAAAAAAAAATAAGTAGAACAAAGAATAAGTTTTAAAAATTTGCAACTGATATTCTCTTTTTTCGGTGGAAGAGTAAAGACCAGTTTTAACTCATTTGTGAAGGCAGCAGTAGCCTTATTTGAGTGTTACCACTAAAATAGCTCTTTAAAAAGTGGCTCTCACAATTACAAGGTAGTCCTCGCAGACTTTTGGTTGTATTCACATTCGTTTTGCTCTAGTTTAGTCTTCCAGTCTCACACTGTGCAGTTAAGGAAGTTTCAAAAGCCAATGTATTGCAAAGCAGTATGCTTCTCTAACTCCTTTATCTTTGAGTACTACGTTTAATGTCAGGCTCAATAACGTTGTTTTTATCAGGAGGTATTCCAGTGTTCACTAGTGTTTTCCTGGGACTTGTTGGTTTGTCTGTGTTCTTTACTCATTTTACACTCACATTTGCAGGTTTGTTTGCTAATCATTATATTTGTAAAAAATGCATTTATTTCTGCAAATATGAGGTGTTGTCAGATTATTTTTTTAGGCATTAACTGTTTAATGAAACAAAGTCTTTTAACTCTCTCTGTGAAAGCCAATGAACATACGAAATCTCTGGCAAACTCATGTTAAATAATTTTCCCATCATAAGATTTTGCCTGTTGACTGCACCAGCATTTGCTTCTAATTTCTTCTTAGTTACAGAATCACAGAATATTCTGGGTTAGAAGGGATCCACATGGATAAATGAGTCCAAGTGCAACTCTGAAGTGAATGGCCCATGCAGGGATCAAAGCTGTAACCTTGGTGTTATTAGTACGATTCTCTAACCAACTGAGCTACATATTTAGTCCTGTAGAAACTACATTTAGGAGAAGTGTACTAAATCTAAGAATCGAGCTTACATTTGAAGCCAGTCTTGCAAGCACCCTTGGTTATGTAAACAGTACAAATATGCAATATTTCCTATAGAAATTAATCGCACTTCCACAGAACTGTGTCTTCAGACGGGTGGGATAGCATTCCTGGAGAGGCTATCATAGGTGCATAACTTGTGATAGAAGCAACAGCTATTCTGAATTTGGATTGTGTGCTCTAATCCACATTCAGTTAGCAGAGCCAAATTCCTAATTTCCAGAACTGTTCCTAGAGAACTTTCTTAATTATTTTTCTTCTTCTTAACCTAGAAAATAGTTCAGTAACCATCAGCCTAAAGTGTCACACAGTTAATCTTTTGGCATAATAATCATAGTCAGTACACAGATGAACAAGTATGTTAAGAAAAGTTTTTAAATGTTACAAAAATGTTTAATGTTAAAAAAAAAAATTGTGTCGCAGATATTCTTGAACTCAGATTCAAAATACTGATGCCACACTTGGAGAAAGCTGTGAAATGTCTAGGTGTAATGAAGAAGAGGTAATGTTTTGCTGCCTTTTTGATGTCTATATTTTTTAGTAGTGAAACATAAAATTTCATTCTAGTCACAGTTCCTCACTCCAATTCCCTTAAAAGTAATATCAAATATGTTAGATTTTGTTGTTTGGAAACTTCAGAATGCTCAGTATTTCCATTGTTGCAGTGCAAAAATTTATGGGGCAGGGAGAAGCTAAAAAGACTTTAAAGCACCTTCGTTATTGCTCAGTGCAGTACATGCAACTAGGAAAAGGCTTGAGTGCTCTGCATTCTCACTGCCCTTGGCCTCACACCTGATTCATCCAGACTGTGGCCTTTTCACCTTCATAAAATATTTGTAAACCATCTTATTGTGTACTGAAGATTTCTAGGCCAGTTATTTCCAGAAAGGAATCATTTAAGTCAGACCCCAGAATCTCTGAACCTGAACAGCTATGGACAGCTGAGTGAAGCTAATATTCAGACCAGCTCCTGAAGCAATGCCAAACAGATCTTGTGGGTTGATAACTCATGGTGAATAGGGCAATCTCCTTATACATTGGATCTGAGAATACACCTGGGCCTCCATGGTGTTTCCTGAGCAGTTGGACACGGTGGAGGGGGGCCAGAGTTATGGTGTAAGGAAGCCCGTCTCCACAGCTGTCCTGTCTCCACTCACCTGCTTAACACTAATGTGCCAACACATCCTTCATCTTCATACCTTAAGAACTGGGAGGGTGCTTAAAAGGAGTCTTCTGCAGTTGTGAGGAGATATATGAGGATTTTGAGTATAGATTTGTAAGAAGTTTTTTTGTAATTCTGTTGACAGCACATTCCTGGAAAATCTTTGAAAATTCAGCGACTGTATTCTCTTCATGCATAACTACAGAATCAATTTCTGAAACAAGGATGGTTTTGGATTGGGGAGGGAGGGGCTCAAGCAGTTTTCACTTTCATTTCCTAAAATCGTTAAGGATTTTATTTAAAACAAAATCATTTTGTAACAGTCATTACCACATCTTACTGTTCATATTTAGGCTTTCTGGAGGTTTAAAAAATTCTTTGATATGAAGGTTGTCTTATGTTTGAATGCACGTGCACAGAATATACTGAAAGAAATACTCTGCCTACAAAGGAAATGCACTTTTAAGCATGAGTGGGATAGAACTGCTATGTTATTCAGAATCAGACTACTTTGTTTAAACTCAGATACCAAACCAATGAAATCTCCATCCCAATTCTAAGCAAATCTTGAACCCAGACAAGCAACAAGACTAAAGTCCAGTAAGAAAATACTCTAAGTGGAAAAGTTCTATTGCTGTTGAAATGTTAACAGCAGGAAGAGTTACAGATCATGAATTTGTTTGCCTTGACAAGCAACTGCTGTCAGTAAAAACAAGACAGAAAAGCAGTGCTTTGACTGGCTGAAGCTGACCTCTGTCACTTACTTTGAGAAAAAATGGCAAGATGTCACTTGATGATCATGTATAGGCTCATAAATGCTCAAATCTCCACCTTGTATTTTGGAATATTCACTCAGACTTTAAACACATATGAATTAGTTTGGTGAAATAGAGTTATGCTGATTTGTCAGCAAAGGAGCTGATTACTGTATCATGCAAATACTTTATCACGCAAAACTGTTAGAGCTATGTGAATGTCTCTGGAGTTCCTGAAAAAGTTAAACATTATACTCTGATGACAGCATCTGAGGACGCAAGCCTAATTTGTGCACAGTATACATTCTTAGCTCTGTTCACAAGCTTATACTGCTGTAGGGTATAAGGAGGCAAGTCTGCATTCTGCTGTATTGTTGTCTGACTGTGGGAGCGCTTCCCCAGTCATCCTGGTACCTCAGCAGAGTTCATCAAAGCAGTTATCTCTGTGTATGGGGAAAGGAGGAAAAGCAAGGCTGAAAGCAATGGGAAGCATGTCATTGAGTCTGTCTGCATCACACCATACAAGTGAACTCAGCGTGCCCAGAGTACCAGGGAAGTGGGCAAGGAGGCAGAGTCTTTTTACCTCTCCACAGAGGGTGCTACTGCCTGCAGGAGAGGTTGAACTACTGAGGAGGGGATTAGCCCTCACAGTGTGAATATATTTGGATCAGAATGGCAGTAGGTTAGGCTGATGGATCAGGCATGTGGGGAGTGAATGAGAGTCTCTTTGCCAGAATGCAAAAGAAATTGTTTGGAAGGTTACAAGAACTTTGCAGTGTTAAAAGCCTAAAATATAACTGTTATTCACTAGTAAAAAAAATCAGTTTAGAGTAAAGGTTGTCTTATTTTGAGAGAATTTCATAACACACCAGTGGGGTGATTAACGTGCCGTTTTTGGCAGGATATAAAAGGCTTTGAGTTTTAACATTTTGCAAAGAAAATCTGATGTGGTAAAACAGTTATGAAATACAAGTAAGTGTAAATGGCCTTTAACAACACAGTATGAGTTTTAGACAAAAAATATTTAAAATATCAACGCATTTTTATTCTGAAATGCATTGATGCATTTTTATTCTGAAAACTCTCTATTGCCTTATGCATATATGTTTACAAATGTGGGCATATATAGGCATATATGTTTACAAAAAACTCCCAACAGAGTAAGCAACTACCTCCTTACACTACGGGAAAAAGAAGAATATGCTACTAATAAAGAAGAAAGATTTAAGACGTGCATTGTTATGAGCTTTTCAGAGTGTTAACCATATGGCACAAGACTTTCCAAATAAATTTTAGTTTTCTATCAAACCTGGAAAACTAGCATGGTATCTGAAAAAAATAGAGATATAATCTGATTCCCCGGTTAATTTTGCAGAGCTAAAAGTAGAAACAAAAACCAAAGGAACAAAAGATTTGTTGCTTTTGCTACAAATACCAAACAGAGTAACAAAAATAATTACTTAATGAAAGTGTTGGAATACATCTTCATATTTCTGAAAATCAGATCCAAAATGAGTGCTAGCTGTAAGTGAACCACATACATAATAGATACTTTAATACATTACTGTTAATAATAGACACTGTGGTATGTTCTTTCTTTTCTGAAACTGGGTTGGAACCTTGTATTTGGAATTAAAGCAAAACCCCCACCTACAACAAGGAGTCTTGTTAAACAGATGCCACCTTTGAAAAATAAAGATTAAATCTTACAGAGATACTTCGTTATATCTTCAATTTCCATGTTAATTCAGGAAGACCACTGTTGATACAATAAGAAATGAAGATGCATGCTCAGGTCATGAATATTCTAGTTCGTGCCTTAATGTATGCAGTGCTGATTGTTTACTAAAGATGCAGTAATTCATTTGTTATCACTTTCCAGTGTACAAAGACACATTAAGAAGGAGCAAATAAAAATCTGGAAGACCCTAGAATCATTTGATAAGGGGCAACTTTGCATTGAGGTTACTTTTCATCATAAAAGTTCATATCTGTCTTCCTACCCGTTATAAACCATTAACCTCCTCAGGACAAAGGTTGCTATTATTTTAACTTGCTTAAATTAATAATATTTATTGTAATCTTATATGACTGAGGACAGTAGAGAAGCCTTGAATATGGGTTATAGTTACACTCAAGGGTCTAAGTACTTTCATGCATCTTTTAACTCAGGATCAATTAACACCCTTAAACTGGAAAGGGTAATGTCTAGGATAGTAAATGAGCATATAAAGAGCATAGCCACTTGTTGTTCTTCTTCCTTCAGATTTTTAGAATATTTCTGTGTGGCTTTTCTTTTATTTTTTTACATTTGATTTTTCCTCTTAATAATTTAGATGTAATATTTACTGGATGTTAGATATTGAGCTATTAAAGTTCTAAGAAACACTGGTTTTTTTTCTTTGATTTTTATTTTTCTTTTTTTACATTTGTCTCACATAATCAAAGATCTGAGTGGACTGAGAATTGATAAAGAGTTTGGAAATCGCTTGGCTGTTCAAGTGTTTTCGATATTATGCTAATGTAGGATTTTATTTAGAGCATTGTCATTTGGAGGTTTCTGAAGGCTAACATGTATTTGAAATGTTACCCATCTGTTCACATAAAAATGTTACCTGTGTATTTTTGTATGAGAGAGAAGGTCAGTGGAATAGGTTCGTTTCCTGTCAAGTGATCAGTAAGCAAAGGATATTTGAAAAAAATGTGTATGGGAAAGACTAAGAGCAAGTGTACAAAGGGTGAAGGAGCATGGTTATCTCTGAAGACGAGAGACCATAAAGCATTAAAAAATGACAGACATAGAATGTTCATAGGGAGAAACAAAACATTCACTTTCAGTCTGTATTTTTTATGTAGATTTCTTTCTGTTTATTGATTTTTTTCCACAGTCTAATGGCTTAAGGTTATGAAAAGGGTTAAAAGAAATATCAATATCACTATTCATTTGGATGTAAACATTTTGTTTTTACAAAAAATGCAGTAGATATATCAGTAAACATGCTGAAAGTTGTAAGAATTTTAAAGAAAATTATGTAACTTGATTTTTAATGAAGTTTAAGATTCTAGAGGTCAGCATAACCCCTTGTATCTTCCAAAATAATAAAAATAAGCATCCTGAAACTTCTAATATGTGAGCTGTAAAGCAGATTTCAGAAATGATGAGTTGAGCTTTTCCATCTTTTTTTGAGTTTATCTAGCACTCATCACAGAACTGAATTTGATATAGGAGAATACAAATGGAAAGAGAGAAAGGACAGACAGAAAATCATAAAAACCCTAGAATAGATCCCAAAACTGAATAATAGTGTTTTTTAAAAACTAATTACTATTATTCTACTTGATGTTCCGGTTTGGTTTCTTTAATTCCTTCAAATATTCATTAGTAGTCTATGGTTCTAGCAGGATGAAGAAGTAATGTATGATATTGGGGGGGGGAAAGAAATTTTTGTTGGATACACCTAGTTTCATGAAATAAAATCTGTGTGTCTTAAGAATAATTTTATGAGTGACAGCTATCCAGGTCTGTCTTGTCTGACATGACAGAAATTGTAGAAGGAGATGTGTGAAGAGATAAGACTGAAACATAAGGCCACATAAATGTCATAGTGGTTACGCATTATACATTCCATCGAGGGAAATTAAAAGGTTAATAACAACTCCTGTTTTCCAAAACAATACACTTTCCAATTTTTAAGTGTTTTGTCAGCGAAGGGAAAACAATGTCTAGGGGAACATGGGGGAAAACATAAAACCTTCTGACATCTGTTCTAGTTTTTACTCTTGAAACAACCCCAGAAAGATGAAACGGATTTGAGAATGTTTGCTGGGTATGCTCTACTATGGCTCAACCTCAAGGGCACAATAAACTTAGAACAAGTGCTTAGAAACAGATCAAAGATCCAATGAATTATTTTGCATTTTTAACCTCTGACCAAAACACCATATCCTGAATACTGTTGCTGTTAATTGGAGAGCTTAAAAGATAAGTAGCATACAGGGACAACCATTGCCACAGGAAAGTAAAACTGTGATTAATTATGGCATATTCCCTTGTCCATTCAATATGTTTATGTAAAACTTTTTTTTTTATTCTTTCAGCAATAATATTAGAACTTTTCCCCTACTGAGTAATATTTAAATTCATGCATATGCAAATGACAAAGGTGAGAATGTGCATAAAGATCTATGTGAGTTTATTGTTACCATCATAAAAAATTTAACAGAAATCTCAGTGAAAGTTGTTCAATTACGTTTCTCAAAATATAATGGCAAAAGTAAAATTTATTTTGAAATCTGGGTCCATTTTGAAGAGATCAATACTTAAACAACTCCATTTTCAATGTGCACATTGGTTTATAGCCCAGTGATATTTCTTTAAAGTTCTTGGAAATGTGAATATGTTTTTTTCAGACTGTCTTGAAGAGTAAGATGGCTCTGGATCAAGCTGGTTTTCTGTTTAATATTGATAATCAAATTATTTGTGTAAATTGATACAAAATACTTTGAATTATGTCTATTCAGTTTGATAATTATTTTTGCTTTTTTTATTTTCTCATGTATTGGTGACTAGTTACCAAAATATGTGTAATTTATTCTAATGGTATAGCAAACGTATTAAAACATGAAAAAAAGTGTTGCCGAACTCCAATTCCATCAAGTGGAATTGAAATTCATACCAGTTTAGTGCATTTCAACAACTGAGTACTACTGAATAGTGGATAAACATTTTTATTTGCATGCATAATTGTTTTCCTAAACAACAACAGTAATGCTACTTTATACATATGAAAATTTTGGGATATGAATATAAGTGAAGTAAACAGGCTTTTGTAATTAAAATGAATAACCTTAAATCCTGTATTTTGTATATTTGACAGGCTGTATCTCTGGCCAGATTGCTCCCCTTTCATTGGTTCAACCATATGGTCAGTGTAGTGGAACTAAGAACTTGAAATTCTCTCAAAATTACAGGATGCATGGAAGTAAGGAAGCTGAAACTAAGACAGTGTTATGATCTACAAAAAAAGTAATTTTACCCTATAATTGTTTTTAAAGGAAATATATAAAAGTAGAATAAGATTTTTTTTAAAGTTACTTGTGGTCTTCTTCTTTGTTTTTATTAAAAGGAAAGCATCTTGATTGTCACATCTTGGTATATGAACCATAGCTTTAGATCTAGAAAAAATTCTGGTCATAGATACTCTTAGCATCAAAATATGACTTCTGTCTCTATGTTTCTTTTCCCAACCTTTTGATCTTACTTTTTTTACTATGTATGTTGGTGGACATTTATACATGTTAGTTTAGTCAGTCATGGCAATTGTTCTTAAATGAAAAAGTATGCTTAATGTAATTAGTAGCAATTAAAAGAATTACATATGGTATTTCCCTTTTTTTTAATATAAGATCAAGAAAAAAAGGTGATGTTATTTCATTAAAATGCAAATATGTCAACTGAAATTGGGATAACAGAGTATTAATGATTTAATTAACAGAATGAAACCTTTCTGAAAGCAAAGGGAAGGTTCAATAATATCAGTTTGAGCTCATGTAATAACTGATTTCAATGGAGAAATACGGTCTTCAGTGAAAAAGTCTTTTCATAGAATCATGAACTTGAATGGTTTATCTGTAGTGCATATATTCAGGGGAAAATAAAAGGCTGAATAAAATTGAAAGAAAGCTATCAACTGTATCACAATTTCAAATTAGGCAATTTAGATTTACTTCAACAGTGCTTCTAAATAAAACTTTGATATGCTACCTTAAAGAAAAGTGCAATTTGCTATTACGTTGGTTTTTTACACATTTTGAGTGGGATAACTGTTCTCAGTAAAAACGTAAGCACTTGCACTCTATATAGCTCTGAATATTACTGATTGTGTCCCAAGTACATCTAGCAAATCCATTTCTCTTCTGTTATTCCAATAGAGTTGCTGGTTTTTTACCTTAGAGTTAAATTTAGCTCTGTATGCTTCAAGACTAATGGCTAAATCTACAAAAGATGCTAGTCCTCAAATACCAATATTAGACACATAAATATAATGCATCGGTCCTCAAAACATTCGTCATTTGTCTTTTAATTCTGGAGTCATCCATAGCAGACAGACAAAGATTTTAAACTTTCCATTGGTAAAGTTATCCTGTATGTTCCAGGACATCTCTACAGTTGCTTAAGCAGTAACAGTGCTTAATCATCAGATTTTACAAAAGTGATTACCAATAGTTGTTGCTGATAAAAATTTTTTGTTCCACTTCAGTTTTAGACACATGCAATATCTTTTAAAGAAGTTTGGATCATTTTCTTTGTTTCATTACTTAAACTCTTTGACAAAGTGATGTCTGGACGGCTAGGAAGGAGGTTGTGCACAGGCTGAATCAGTTGTATCTACTCCAGCTTTCCATGTATCCGAACTAAAGCATAAAGCTGTAGTTAAAACTTTTCGTAAAGCTTGTTTGCAGTCAGAAAGCTGCATATATAAAGCTTCTGTAATATTTGACACCACAACTTTAGTGGACAGAAATAAACAGGGTATTTCTTTAGCACCTAAGTATAACTTGTAACTCATTTAGGTTTCAAGTTCATGAGAACTGCCTGCGTAATGTCATTACACACATCCGGTTTTACTAGAATCTCTAGGTAGTTTTGTACAACTGAAGATGGGCAACTTTCATGGTGTTGTGACGCTGAGTTTTGCTACTTTGTGTTATGCCACAATTCTCTTTAGCATGTTAATATCCACAACTGAGTCCCTCTCACATGCGGGCTTGATTTCTTAGAATAGCAGATTTTTTAGAAAAAACACAGTTGTGTTAGTTCTGCATTGGACAGGAAGATGGATGTCCTATTAAAGTACATTTCATGACTATTCTGTAGGCATCCTACAGCCTTCTCCTGGGGAAACTGGCTTCCCATGGCTTGAACAGGTGCACTTGAAGCTGCCTTAAAATCTGTCTGGATGGCTGGGCCCAGAGAGTGGTGGTGAATGGAATTACATCCAGCTGGCAGCCGGTCATGAGTGGTGCTTTCCAGGGCACAGTGCTGGGGCCAGTCGTGTTTAATATCTTCACTGACAACCTGGACAAGGGGATTTAGTGCACCCTCAGTCAGTTTGTGGATGAGTCCAGTCTGGGAGGGAGTATTGATCTGGCAGAAGGTAGAAAAGCTCTGCAGAGGGATCTGGACAGGACTGATTGATGCCACACCAATTGTGTCGAGTTCAACAAGGCAAGGTGCTGGGAGCTGCACTTGGATCTCAACAACCCTATGAAGCACTACAGGCTTAGGGAAGAGTGGCTGGAAAGCTGCCTGGAAGAAAAGGACCTGGGAGTGCTGTCAGACAACTGGCTGAACATGAGCCAGCAGTGTGCCCAGGTGGTCAAGAAGGCCAATGACATCATGGCTTTTATCAGAAATCATGTGGCCAGTAAAATTAGGGCAGTGATCATCCCCCTGGACTCAGCATTGGTGAGGCTGCACCTTGAGTACTGTGTCCAGTTCTGGACCTCTCAGGAAAGACATTAAGGTGCTGGAGTGTGTCCAGAGAAGGGCACCAAAACTAGGGAGGGTCTGGAACACAAGTCTGAGGAAAGCTGGGGGATCTGGGACTGTTTAGTCTGATAAAGGGAGGCTCAAGGAAGACCTTATTGCTCTCTACAACTACCTGAAAGGAGGTTGTGGTGAGGTGGGGGTTGGTCTTTTCTCCCAGTAACAAAGAGAGAGGAAACAGATTCCGTTGCACTAGGGGATGTTTTGGTTGGAGACAAGGTGAATATGGCAATGTTAAGTTAAGGTTGGAGAGAATGATCTTAGAGGTCTTTTCCAGCCTTAATTATTCTATGATTCTACATCTATATTCTACGTATTGTCATGTTGTATTAGTCCTCAGGAAAGATGCAGGTGAAATAGTACTTGTTGGGGTAGGCGGTGGGTCCGCCAGTCCTGACCATGGGAGAAGGAATGTAAACAATAAGGAAACAACCAATTGTATGTGAGAAGTGCTAACAACTTAGAGATAAGGGGCTAAAGATAGAAAGTATGCAAGGCTCTGTGCTCAGAGAGAGAGAGTGTGTGTGTGTGTGTGGGTATGCAAGTGTGTGTGAGAAACAGTAGTTTTTTGAGCTGTACAGAAGAGCAATAAATGCTGAATATTGAATCATCATCATAAGGTGCCCAGTTTTATTATCTTGGTCGTCCTTGTATACAACAAGTACTCAGGGAGTTGTACCAAAAAGAGAGGATATGGGAGTTCAAGTTATTGATTGCTTGAAAAACCTGAGTGTTTCCTCTTACAGTATAGGACGATATGCTAAACATCATGCGCAATGCATTCTGGACGTTTAATTTGTCTTGACTAGTAAAGAGCTGTTAAAAAATGTGGTAGTCTTGTTAGTGGGTGAATCAAATATGCAATTTGCTTTTTCATGATTTTTGGAGTCCAATAATAATATAACATTTCATGTAGCTAGGGAATTCTCACTTAGAGGACCGTTGGATTCATAAAGTCCAAAGTAAATCTATGGATGAAGACTTTTTATTGGAAACACAGGGAAATATTTGCCTTACGTTGGTTTGAGATTAGACAGACACAGAGTGGCAGTTTCAAGGATATTGAGCCTGTGAAAGGCATGGGAGAAGACTGATGGTGGGCTTTCTGAAGTATCCCTCCAGTTACTTTAGCAATACTAACGTCTTCAAAGATGCTCTATTTAGAAGAATAAAAAAACCTACTGTATTGGAAAAACCCCAGACATTTTGTGCATTAGATTTATATTTCCTTTTAATAATTTAGAGGATGATCATTGCTATAATAATTACAAGTAAAGAATTCATTTACAGTGCCAGTGAAGAAGTCCATTCCTAGTCAGGCCAAATATCAATTTTAAATTTAAACAATATTCAGCCAGATCAAACACAGAATATTTTATTTGTCTCTTGAGTAACATGCTTGAACACACATAGACTCAGAGAACACTTAAGAAATGATAATCTTCCAATGGTACAAATGTTCCTAAACAAATTATTCTGTCAGATCAACTGCTGCACATTTAGATTAACCTATTATAAGAATATGTTCTCAGGTATTGTGTGTCTACTCTTTATAAAGTTACCACGCAGCAGGATTGTTGGCTTCTGGCTATTGCTAGATTCCTCTCTTCCTAATAATAAGTAGCTCCTAATAACTGTTGATTCTTCTAGTGATGATGTCTTAATAGTAGTCACTAAAGTAATTCAAATTTCTTAGTCTTCTTTAATCAGCAAAGAATAGAAAGAAATAATTTTTAAATTAACAGCAAAGCTTTATTGTATTTATGTTAGTTCACTAAAATTGTCACTGTAATGGGGTTTCTAAAGACTTCTCATTTCTAACATGAATATTTTAGAAGAGTATCATTCCAATTGTTCATCTCTCAATATGCAGAGATTATTATTTAAGACATTTCAGTCAAATTGTAGAAAGAGCAAAACTCGCTGATACTTCTGAGACTTCTATTCACCAATCTTTTATTGTAACAGTTTCTCAAAGGTAATTGCTCTGAAATTCATTTTCTAATCCTACAGTTTCAATTGTTAGTTGAAGATTGAATTAGGAACAAGAGCTTAGATCCTTAGAGGATTTTCTGAGGGCTTGGACTTAGGTACTGCTACTGCATTAGCAACTATGCACAAGTTGTGTCTTTGACCTTAGTTTAATTGCAAAAGAAGGTCTGTCATAAGAACTCTGTATGAAATGTAAATAAGTGTCAACTGGTGTATTAATAGGTTAATTTATTAATTAGAATAACAATTGCAAAACAAACATAGCGTTCATTAAAAAACCAAGCATATGGTGAGACTGGGAAAGCACTGTAGCTGTGTGGCTGGTCCAGGACGTATACAGGCATGCAAAGGTGTAGTTTCTCATGCGAGGACCACCTGAGAGGCTTCACGCACACACCAATATGATGATAAGGAAGATCCAACTTTTTTTATTAGTCTGGTGTCTTTTATACAGCTATGCACATGATTATTTAATACTTGATTGGTTACAAACTGTTCACACGCTTAACACTACACTCTTATTGGGTAGATAGTACATCTTTATTTTAAAATTTTCTTCCTTCACACCTAACCACAACATCTTGTTTATCTAATTCTTGTTATGCTATTGACCTTCAGCTACAAAACTTTCTCAAAACCATCTTGAAACTGCGTCTTGTTATGTGAACTTCAATTCCAAAACTTTTCCTAAATTGTTAGCAGCCAGTTCACAGTCATTTCTACCCAAAAGGTTCCCTACACAAAGGTACAATTCTGACAGAGACAATTTGAATGAATGGGGGAGAAAAACGAAACAACCCAAAACTATGCTGTTGGTACAAAAATTCCTCAGTGATCAGTCTGGGGACAAATTTAATTCAGTTTTTTAAAACAGGCACAGAAGTGCAAAGTTCTACTGAAAATTTCAGTGAGAAAAACTGGAGAACACAGTAGATAAGTCACAGTCAAAATATCCATATAGTCAGAAGTGAATGATCCTGAGGATGATGAATTAGTAAATAGAGATGAGATACAGCTCACTGGTATAAAGTGTAAATCATGCACTTGGAGAGCAGACAAAGGATACATAACCTTCAGGCAAAATTACCTAGTTGAACTTAAACAGTAGATCTTCATTAGCATCTCAGTTAGACTGAGATGGGTTATGGTGAAACAGATTTAAGAATACATAAGGGAGAAGTAACCTATGGGGGAAAGACAGTAACTAGCATCTGGAGACAGAGGAATGGGAAGCTTTTTTACTGGCACAGACAGCCCCAGAAGAGGAGTCAGCCTTGGGAGAATCTCTACTGTTAATTTAGGTAGTGTGATATTCCAGTTTAATGCAAATGTGAGAATTTCAACACCAATGGCCAAACTATGCTTATTATGAGGGCAAATCTTTTATGTTTTAAGGGAATCTCAGAAAAAAAATTTGGTAATTTCATTTGATTCATAAAATTAACTTCAGAAATGCTTGCCTCACCCTGCCCCTTCTCTGATGAAAAATGCAAAATTAAAACTTTTAACGTTTTATAAGGAAAACATTTTGAAGCTTTTCTTTCTATTAATATTTCATTGTCCATTTCAAGTGAGTTGAAGTTACAATGGGTTTAATTTCTGTACAAACAACCTAATTTTCTGTCAGTTATTGCATTGTATAGTAAGTGAGGGCTATGTTGTACTTACGTAACTAGAGGATGATACTGCTCTATGCTTTCAAGAAACTTAGGAAAATAAGAGTTGTGGATCCAGTGCGATTAGGTTATTACCGATAATTAAGACCAGCCAAAAAAAAAATCTGTTACTAAAACTAAAGAATGAATAAATAGGGTAATTCTGTAGACTGGAAACAGGCCATAATTCATAGAAGACCATACTGGTTTTCAGTGTGTCTAGAGCTATGAAAAGAACAAGCCAATATCTATAAACTTAGGGGAATAACAATAACCATAATTTGCCTGTGTGTAATTTGTACATGCTTTATTTTCTAGCAAACTAAATTGGAATCAGGGCAGCTAATCTCAATTGTCATAAATCCTGCTACTATATTCAGCTATGCAAAATTAATGAACTAAATAACTAAATAAGGAGGTGCTCTAAAGGAACTAAGTGGCACAATTGTACCAAGACCCTTAAAGTGAGATAATGCAAATCCATCCTGGGAAATATTTGCAATGTGTGTAAAATATGTGTGAAATGAAAACATATGGCTATTTCTCACCAAATAGTCTTGCTCAAAGTACTGTAAACAATCATGTAAATATGTAGAAGCAAACATGATGTGTTCTAATGGATTTTGTTCGTAAATGCCTGGAAATAAAACAGGAACTAAATTCTCAATAAGGCAGAAGTCTGAAATCAAAGTACACGGGCTAAATAAATATAAATAAAAATATATGAGGCAGTAAATATTCAAAGTAATCAGTACATTCATATAGTCCAAAATACCTCTTGAAAAACTTATATCAAAACTCCACATAACCTGTTCCTAGATATTCACAAGCTTTAAACACTTGGGCTTTTCCAGATGTACTGTTCAGTCAATGTAGAAAAAAAATCTTAATAAGCACAACAGTTTCTTTAAAGATTTCGCTAAAGAATGAATAGTGAGGTTAAGGTCTTCTTTCCAAATGCCAGTCTGATCTGCATACATACTCATGGAAACATACCTTCAGATATTTGGAGTTTAATTGTTTCCACCAAAGCATACACTGAAAATTATTCAGCTTTGGTTATTATTGGGTGGGTTTTTTGTTCTTGTTCTCTCTTATTGGAAAGCTTAAGCTGGTTAACATTCCCACAAATTGTCTGGACCAATATTGGAATCACTAGCCACGAACTGTGACAACACAAATTTTAGTGAAATACTGAAATTTTCCATGGAAATGATTAAGGTTTGTACAGACACAAAGAATAACGTAAAGTGGTGAACAAAGCCCCTCTTTTTTAGGCTGTTAAACTATTTCTGTCACACATAATGAGTTCTATGTAAAAATCCATTTAACAACAATGTCACTGAGCCCTGCCTTACAGATTTTTCAGTGAATGATAAATAATGTTTCACAACTTTGTAAAGATCCAGGGAAGAAACCCAATTTGAAGCAGTCTTTAATCACGTAGTTTCACAATCTATTTAGATTTATTTCCCAGAGTGTTGCTTCTTATACTATCTATTTCTCTGTAAGCCTGATTAAAACGTTAATACACTTAATACTTATTTGCAATACCTAAGAAGTAATCTTGTCCATTCAAACTCAACATACTAATTTCCTCAAGACTCTTGAACACTTTATAGTGCTAATTATATCTATTACTGTCATTTGCTTTGAAATGATATGTGGGCTCCCTTCTGAAATAGAAATCCCCAATTTTGCTTAGTAATGAAGAAAGTTGTATTTCAGTAAGCCTTTCTGATCTAATGGTTCTGATTTCATTTAGAAATAATAAGTTTACTTTTACAAAGAATGGTAACACACATGTTTAATGTAGATAACTGGCTGCTTATCAAATGTGTTCTAATTAGACACTTTTGTATAATGGGATTATGTAGACACTTTTGGGACATTGCACAAGAGGCATGTATAGTTCACAAGTAAAATGATTTTTTAAAAGCCGTTTTGCATTTTTTTCACGCTGTTTCTCCAATATACATGGCGTTAAGTATAGTACTAAAAATAATCAATACCACTAAATAAAGCTTGGAAACCTTTGATTCTTATTAAGTTTGAACCTGATACACTGCATATGTCTGCAACTATGAATTTGTTTGTCTTTTCATGAACATGAGTCCTAATTCAATCACCTTTGGTTACAAGGTAGTAATTTACTTAATTGTGGACCATAGTTTCTGTTGTGAAGCATCTTAGAAAAAAAATTAGTTACTAGAGAAAAACAAGCCTCTTCTTTTTGTCTGGGAACTAGACAAAATGGGTCTGTACTTGAGGTTTTGTTTGTCTGCTGAAGACACAGCACACTTTTTTTACAGTTGTGTCCTCATACTGAAGGCATGGCTAAAGATGAAGGCTCTAGTGCTGATCAGGGTGAAACACATAAATGCCAAGGAGAATCTAGTGCCCTTAAAACACTATAAGTATCTTTTAATTTTGTTTTGAGTTTAGTTTTGTCAGAGAAAGCTAGTTCCTTTTGGTAAGATAAACATGGGAGAAGTAATCTCCCAGTACGTGATGCCAGTAGGCTGATTCATTTAAGATCTTTCTTTGCTTGACCCTGCAATGTAAAAATACTTGAACCTGATGTGAGGCCTAATAATCATCTACACCAAAATTACTGTAAAAAAGGGAAGGTGGAGGGAAGACTTGATATTTCAAGAATATTAACAATTACATGAACGAGAACAAATTGTTTTCATGTATATTTTGGATAAAGCTAGAAAGTTTTCTGAAGAATTCAGGAATTTTATCAGGAAAAAGATGTTGTTATTAATTGCTTGTTTCTAAGGAGATGACGAGAAAAAGAATTAAGTGGAAGGAATCTAATCCTGAAAGTCATATCACAGTAAAACAGAGATTTAGGAAAGAAGGACAGATGAGTTCAGAATATATCATACACTTTCTGTTTGTTTTGTTTTAGCTTGGGAGCTCTTTAGAGTTAGAGATACAATGCTATGTCATTTTTTTAAATGTACATGCACCAGTTGGAATGAAAATCTAAGGAAGAAGATCAGAAGGAGGAAAAGCAATATTCAAAAATCTTCTGGAGACCCCCCCCCAAAAAGCAGCATGATGTTATACTGATGGGAAAAGGGAGAAAAACATAAGAAATTGGATCAGTTAGGTTTTCTAAGAATGTCAGAAATGTCGCCTGTTTCCTAGAAGAAATGTAGAGGAAGACAAATGTTAAGAGAAATTAGAGAAAGCAGGTAGTGATTCATGCAAGTCACCAAAGCTGTATAACGCTTGGAGATATGGCTTGGTATTTGATGTACTCTGGCATTAACTTATTACAATGTAATAACAAGAAATATATTTTCCTGACCTATGTTGTATGTTAACATACGCAGCCTGAATCATTTGCCTAGAGATTGTTACCTACCTACATATCATAAAACGCTCTGATCTCTAGCTGAAAACTGTTGTGGTTTAACGCCAGCTGGCCACTAAGTGGCTTGCTCACTTTGCAGACTGATAAAGAAAGGAATTGCTGGTTTAGCTCCAGTCTAGAATGTCAAATCCAGTATGACTGACAAATTGTGATGCATTTAAGCCTACTTAGCTTATTATATATGAAGTCGTAGTGAAGTCAAGGTGACTCTCTCTGACATAAATGCTGCTAGTGATGAATAAGGTCATCATGGTTAACTGTTTATCTACATGTCACTTTAAAAAGAATTTACTTATTATTAGAAAGTAGCAAGATCACGCAAACCTCAGCGGATCTGATGCTAGTGCTGAAGAAAATGACAGTAATTGGATACCAACTTTTGCTGCAGAGAAGATATTACTTTAATAGTCATTCAATTTTATAAATATATAGCAAATTGAAACAGTTGATTTTACTGACAGCAACTAAAACAGAAATGGAAAAACATATTAACATAACAGGAGTATTCTTCAGTCCAATAAAAATCATAAATAAAAAGGAGAAAAAATAACAAAGTGCTAAACAAAGTGATAAATCAACCATATATAAGAAAAGAAATATGCATAGGAAAATAACTTATTGATAGAGAAGGATTAAATTTCTTAATTAAATAGTACTGGAGTTATTAATTCAAACAGTTTAGATTTTACCTAGCAATTGGGAACCCAGCAGGATTTATAAAGTACATTTTTCTATTAATAGCAGTCTGTGGAAGTATCAGGAAAAATTGCAGAGAATGCACATTTTGCATCTGCATAATGACATCCATCACATCCCTGTAGGGGTACTAGAAAGAGATGTTTAAGTTGTGTACCAATCTCATTTTGCTGATAACACTTTTCATCAGAAAAAATGAAACAAATGTGACTTTCAAAATTTAATCATGAAGGACAAGGACATTGGATAACAGAAACTACTTTAAATGTCTCAGGAACTTGCACTGTAAATGTGCGCGTTATCAACTTGAAGGCAGACCAACATACTTCAAGGCAAACTACACAGATTATTTTAGCTCTTGAAGCAGGAAGGACACATAGTACTTTAAATGTATTACACAGGTTAAAAAAGAGAGGTGTATTCTCAGCATCACATAAATATGAAACAGCCTGAGGTGAAAAAAGGTGTAACCAGAGGCCATTAAACTGTTTTAGCTGAATAAGTAACTCCCAACAGCAAATCAAATACACAGCATTTCACCAAAGCTACAACATTGCATTTGTAATATGCCTGAAAGAAATATTTAGTAGACAGAACAATGATATAATGGTAACTAATACTGGACAAAAGAAATTATTTTAAAAATACATCCTAAATTACAGAATATGGCTTTTCAACTGAAAGATAAAAGTGGATTTTGCAAGAATGCTGGCTAAAGTCAGAGAATAATTATAAAGGTCTTACTAGGAAAAACAAAAATTATTCAGTGTATCAGAAAACCTGATTGTAACAATTACACCAATGCAAAAAAAATCTATAATCTCTTAATACTGCTGAAATACATGCGCCAAGAAGAACTGTTCTACATATTCATTTGATTCATTCTCCATCTGATCCTTGACAGAAATAGTTTTGATGTTTTGTTTATAGTTAATTCATACTTAAACATTGTTATTTATTTCCATTTCATCAGGGTAAAATATCGTCTGAAAAATAAATTCGACTGACTTAGGGGTTATTTTCCCTTCCTCCTTCCAACTATGTTTCTCCAAAGAAAACCTATATCTACGACTATTTGGGACTAATACTGTAAACTTGACAGGTTCAGACAAAACTTTTGGCTCTCTTTTCTCAAACATAATAATTTCTGTCTTCATTTTCAGTACTACGGAAGATATTGAATCCACTGAACAAACCCATCATACTATTCAAAATTAAATGTCAAAATGACAGGCCAAATGTGTAAAGAATCTTAAATGACTTAAAGAGATAAGTATCATCGATTTTCAATATGAAAGTACTAATCCAAGTACTTTAATTCCCTAGGAATATCAGACTACAATCCCTCTTTCTATGAAGACAGAAAACTCGGTTTTTGTAATGCATAACTAGAAACCAGCCATTTTACTTCAATGGATAGAGCTGTAACATTGCAGTATTTGTTTCCTGGACTAGCTTGCATATAAAGTTATACGAAAAATTATATGAAAAATTCCCATTGAACAGAGATTCTTTCCTTGTTCTTCCCTCTCTGACAGAGACCAGAACAGACAGAGGTATTCAGGAAAAGAAGAACAGAAACAGAACAAGTACAAAGGTATCTTTTACCTAATGTGTGCTCTTGACTTCTAGCAGTCAGCACTTTATCTGGACTTTCATTATGCAATTTGCAAAGAATATTTGATGGAAGGAGTAAAGAATATGAAGCCAGACTCTTTTTGGTGGTACCTCATGACATGATGAGAAACAATGGATACAAATTGACAGACAGGAAATTCTGACAGAAAATACAGTGAAAGTAATAGAACACTGGAATAGACAGCACAGAGATGTTGGAGTCCCTGTTATTCAAAACCTAACTGGACACAATCCTAAACAACCTGCTCCAGCTAATCCTGTTTTAAGCAGAGTGTTTTGCCAGATGACCTCCAGAGGTGCCTTACAACCTCAGCCAATCTATGATTCTGTGATTCACTTACTCAAGGGTGTGAAGACTTGTGATATCCACAACAAATGCTGCACTACAGAACTGCAAATCGTTGCAAGTGCACTACGGAAGCCAAAGCTTATGTTACTTTTTGGATCTATGCCCAGGAGTAATAGAAGTCTGACCTATACCCCTAAATATGCTTCTCAGGCAGAAATGAATCTACTAGTATATCAATGTCTATAGTAAAGAGAATAGAGTTTGTAAATTACAGAAATATCAGTTTGAACTGATATATAATAATTCCACACCAAAATAATTATTTCTGTGCTGTCAGTTGAGTTTTAAATGTAAGAAACCCCAATGCTCTGCTAAAATTTTAACTGATTTCCTTTTCATTTACCTGCTGAAAAATAAAATCAAGGGAAAAATGCATTGTTCTGTGGAAAACTGAAAGTGGTAATGTGAAATTAAAAAAAAAAAAAAAAAAAAGTCAAAAGCACATGCAATGGAGTCCTAAAATAAAAATTTCAAAATAGGTGGAAATATAAGAGCTGAAGAAAGGCTAATGATACATAAATTCTATATTAGGCACTTCAGCTGGCCTATCAGAGTCATAGAGATTTCCTGCTCATTCCTGGTCATTACTGACTGTAGTAGCAATGTAAAAATTAATTAAGAACTGTTAGGTCATGACTATCTTTCACGTATAACTTACTGGAGTTTAAAATTCTCCTTTTGTCAAGGGAGGCGTCTACAGAACTAGAGGGTTTGTAACTGTGAAGTGTACCTGAGGTTTCAACCTTCTTCCCATGTTGAAGATCTTCCTTATAGCACTCACATCCTCAAACTATTTACTGGAGTTATCTTTCTTTGAATTCCTTTGACAAGAACCCTAAACCAGTGCTTTGAAGTATAATTTCCTTGAGGGCACTGCAAAAAGGACCATAGATGCATAAATAGGTTACCAGTTGTTCCTTAAAAGGAAAAAAATATAAATCAATATTGAAATATCAAGATATTATAAAAATGCTTAAAAATTAGAAATCAGAAGACACAGGAAAATGCTATTCTGTAATAACAATATCTGAGTTTGCTTATTATTTCCTGTAAAGATTGTCAAGATAATATTTTATAGAATATTTCAAAATTAGGATTACATTCTGTGTACACAAAACAAGAGACAGACTTTTTGTCCTAGACTTCACAATGAGAGGTTTTGTTTCTTTTTTAAAGAGCAGTTAAGTGGCTTGATGTTGTATGACTGTTTGATCATGTGCAAATTGGATTCAGATTTTTTGAATCTCTGTTGTGCTCTTGATACACTCTTATTTCCTTCTGAACTTTTTCTCAGGATGCTAGAGGCATACTTATAGCAGAGAGAACAAAGAGGAAAAAAAGTATTTTAGGTTTTTAAACAAAACTTTATGACAGTTTTCTGATAGAGCATCATAACAACATTAATGCTTCTAATGCTCTAATTTTAGAGAACTATTAGTATTAA
Organism: Pachyramphus minor; assembly: GCA_013397135.1. Taxonomy (NCBI): domain Eukaryota; kingdom Metazoa; phylum Chordata; class Aves; order Passeriformes; family Tyrannidae; genus Pachyramphus; species Pachyramphus minor. The sequence continues at coordinate 133,159 of VYXB01003274.1, read as the reverse complement.
GAAACCAATGTTAATTAAGAAGTGCATTCTTAACACAATAGGTACTATAATTAGCTATCAATAGAAAATTCCAATTTTTTTATAACAGTGAGATAAAAAGATGAAATTATGTATTTTGTCTTATTCATGGAACAATAATTAAAATTAAAATAAACATCATAAATAAAATTTAAAAAAAGAGTTTAACTGAGACACCTTGGCAACTGTGAGCAGAATAAGGATGAATAACACCTCTAGGATTTAAGGGGTGCAATTATAAGATTCTCAGAATCATCTTTAAATGATATATTTGTATGTTGTACTTCATAGGGAAAAACTAGAAAATGAAATACATTAATCTAACAGAGTTATTCCATATTGAATTCTTTTTCCTTTTAAAAGACAGTTGAAAACAAGGAAACTGCCTCTGGGCAGTTTTAAAGCACTGTGGCATCTGAAATAAGTTAGTGAACATCACTAGAGAAATGGTAAGAAATAAAACATGCAGATTTTTTGTAATAAAATGACACACTGGGTTGCTATCAAAATCAAACATCACTCAAAGTAATAGTTTTGTCAGAATTATGACTAGTATTGGTCAAGGACTACTGAAGATAGCAGCCTTGGACGAAAGGTGAAAAAATGTAGATCTCAAGGGACTTTGTCTATGCAATCAATTTTAAACAATTCAGTAATAGAGTATATATAAAGTATTACATTAAAAGATACTAAAAAATAACATTTATCCTCTTTGTCCTTGGAAACAATAAAAAATATTTGAATAGGGCAGATACAGTGTGTGGGCATGTAGAAAACATTGAAATTAAGAGTGGAAGTTACTATCACTTTGTGTAGTTTTTAAGTGTTAGGTAGTACATGTGATGGTATGAGATAAAGGAAAGAAAATAACAGAACACCACTACCATATAAAGAGCTTTCCTTTATCTGGACATGTAAGGTTTGCTTTAACAGGCTATTTGCTTTCTTAGGAAAGCAACAATTGTGATCAAGATTAATTACAAGTAACTTCAGCAGATTATGTCCATTTTCTCTTCCCTACCTTTTATCTGGAAAAAGAATGTATGTATAAATTCTTACTCAATCCAGAAATTATAATTTTGTAATCAGTCAGAACTCAGGCTTACCTACAAAATGGCAGTTAAATTTTCTAAAGGAAACTTTTCTCAACATCTCTTTGAGAGTCTTTGAAGGCAATCTAATTATTATTATGAAGATTGAAAAATAATTCTTACTTTGGTCAGTTTGGGTCAGCTGGTCTACCTGTGTCAGCTCCCAGGATCTTGCCCTTGACTGGGAAAGGAATATTACATTACTGATGCTGTGCTCAGCAGTAGCCAAAACACTGGTGTGTTACCAACACCCTTGTAGCTGCCAATGCAAAGCACAGCACTGAGGGCTGCTATGGGGAAATGAACTCCAGCTCAGCCAAACCCAATACAGTGTGTTAAGGAGACACACTAGGAACAGTATGGATCAAGACATATACCACAAACCATCTGAAAATAACTGCAGCTAGTGGCACTGGTTAGTTTTTTTCAAATTAATTTTATTTTTGTTTCTGAAACCTGAAATGCTGCATGTAAAGATCCTTAAGTTCAATGACTTTTGTGGCAAAAGTCTTTTCAAGTGGTCTGTGTGAGAGTCACACTCATGAATAAGGATGAAAAAAGAATACATATAGTTGCAACATAAACATGTATCAAATATTTTTAAGTCATTATTATTATTGTTGTTGGTTTTGTCATTGTTATTGTTATTTTTTATTTCAAAAAGGGATGTCATTTCCAAGAAAAAATGACATGTGGGAATACAAAGCCTGATATGATGGAAAGTTGGATGATTTTGTATCCATTCCTTTCTATCCTGTCTTCATCAGCTACATTTTTGTCCGGTATTCTGCCCTACATGATCTGAATTTGCAAGGTTTTGGCCAGGGCTGTGCCAGCTCATTACTCATTTGTGATTTCTTCAGTTTTGAACTGGTTGCAAGATAGCTGATTCTGCCGTGGCTCTGAAACAATGTCAGACTTGGTCATGTCAGTCTGACATATTCTGTATGCGTCAGACCTTCAGAATATTTGCAGATCCACTGGGAATATGCATCACCTAAAGCAACCCCTTCTCACAGAGATAAATGAGCACCTTATGCTTGCACTGTGTTACTCTTGAAAAGTCCTTTGCATTGAAATCCCCTCTTAAACAAAATGTAGCTATGATATGATCCTAAAGATCTGGATTTTACTTTTTTCTTTTTTAAAGTAGATGATCAAGCTCCAGCCCACTTATTTTCTTGACAGGAAGTTTCTATCAAATCACCTGCAAAACCAGAAGAGTTCATTAAAAAGAGCACATTTTTCACAAGGATGTCTTTACCCCCAGTGAAAACAGAAAACAAAGACTGCAGAATAAAAGGACATAGGAAAAGAAGATCTTGAGAAATAGACTTTGACAAGTGAGAAACAGAGAGCTGAAAAGTTGTGAAATGAGTCTAGTAAACATCTCAAAACCAGACAAAATTAGTTAAGATAGTTCTTCAAGCACAAATCACATGGCAGAGTTAATGAGAGGAAAAGCTGAAAAACCCCAGCACTAAAACCAGCTCTCAGGTGTTTTGCATATGTGGCAATAGTATGGAAATTTCTAGAAAATTGTTTGCAATATCCATTTGTTTTGAGAATGTAAACAAGTTTTTTTTACTTCAAAAGCAATTTCATAATAATGACTTTTCACATGGAGGAGATATAGCAAAATTTGACAGGAAATTCAATACTGAAAATATTTCTTTGGGTCTATTCCAGCTTGTTTCTTTGCTTCCTTGATGTCTGCTTTTCTTTTTTAATTATTTTTAATTTTGTTTTCCTCTACAGCAGATCTTTATCCTATTTGGCTTCCATTTTAAGACCAAAGTTACTGTACGTTTTATTCCATGATTCATATTTGCAAGCCAGCAGGTGATAATGGTACAGGAGAGTGCATATGAGCTTGAGAGAATATTGTTGAATCACAGCATGGAGCTGCAGATAATATGGATATATACACTTTAGTTTTACTGAAACAGACTTTGACCTGTCATAGGTTTGGATAACAGTTGGTCAAATATTTCATTTCAAGGAAATTATTTTTGTGTGTGTGTGGCAAAAGAAAATATGATGTTAATCCAGTGAGACTTGGGCCCCACGCTGCTTCAAATAAGATTAAAGGAATTGCCTACCAGGGTGAAGTTCTATTAAGTTTATAAATATTCATTGCAATATTGAGAAGTTTAAAGCAGACTCAATTTCAGTTAATTGCTCACAAAAAGTAATTCTCTTATTTAAAAGAATACTGTTAATTAGGTTTTCAAGGAAAAAAGACTGGGAACCCAAGATTTTTGTACAAAGAAAGAGCTTCAGGCAGATGAGTTTTATGAAATACAGAAGTGGTCAGATCAATTATGAGGGTTAAATTAGTTACTAGTTTGTTATGAAGATATTTTGCAGTTACAAGATCATATCAATATGTTTTTAAAGGATTCATTGCAGATGAATGTTCTCAACCAATCAGAAGTTTCCAAATCTTGGTTTAAAAGCTATAGAATATCTGGCCACATCAGACAAAAGTGCATTAGTTAAAAACTTGAGCTGCATTATGCAAAAACACAGACTAGAGGTGTCAGAGTAGCAGAATCATCTGTATCAGAGAGGCTACAATAAAAACAAATCAAACCAAAACAAAGCACGTCTGCCCTCCAGTAAATCTTGCTCACCAATATCAGTAAACAGCACAACTCACATTAGTACTGTAATAAAGAGAGTGGCTACAATGTATTATCAATGCCCAAAAAATCACTTGTTAATAAACAAGCAAATAATCTTAGCAAAACAGCATTTCCCTTATAATATCTTGCTTGATACTTAATTTGTACTTCCAGAAACAGCATTAACAAGGCATACTGTTGGAATTCAGTGAGACACAGGAAAATATCAGTGGTAATGAAAAGTGGTTTCTTTGCCAAGAGCTGCACATATTCAGGGAGCTCAACGTTAAAAGCTACAATTTGTCTCATATGCTTTTTATCACAGGCTGGAATAATTTAACAGTTGTCCATACATTAAATAAATAAATAAATAAAATGCTGAGTTTGACTAGGGGCTTGTCTAAATGGGGAAATGAATGTGAAATGAAGTAGGATGTCAAATGGTAGGTCTCTAACTTGTCTCAGTAATTCTGCAGAAGAGCACTCCTACTTTGCTGTAAGAGTGCTGCTGTGAAATGGATTTTACAATGTGAGGGAAACATATTAAGATACAATGCATTAAAGGTTTCTTTAATTGGACACTTTCTTTGCCAAACAGGCATTGTAAGTGACTACAGTGGAGTAAATTAATTCCTTCTCCTCATTAATGTCCACATGTAGATGGTTTCAAAATAACATGTAGCTAAAATTTTTCACCTAGGTATGCTGGTAGAGAGAATCCACTTTGATTACTTGTACCAAAGGTTAATCATCCTTTTAATAAAGATGTTTCTTTTCACACTTAGAATATATACAACCTTGGCTTTCAGTCCTTAGGGGTTTTTTTCTTTATTTTTAATTCTTTAACTAAGAAGGCCTTTGGTAGTCCATTAGGAATATACTGAACAAAAAGAATTCTTGCAGTCAGTAGAGAAAGCTCTCATTAAGTTCAGAGGATTTGAAAGTGCTTCAGAAAATCCTAAAAACTTTTGTTACTTTTTTTTTCATTCCTCCATGAAGTTGATTTTCCAGTCTGCTGAAAAAAAGAATATTTTGTTCAATGTTACACTAAAAGACACAAAATAAAACTCATTGGCTGTGAGGGTTAGTGCATATTATCATCTAGGTTGCTAATAAAGTAGGAATGAGCTCAGGAGGTGACTCTGTAATTACATGGATGCAGTTGTTTTGATATTTCTCAAAGCTAGCAGAGTTCTAGATCATAAGTAGGACAGATGCCTGCTGCAATACAAGGTTATTGTGGTTTAACCCCAGCCAGCAACTAAGCTGCACACTCACTCTCCCACAGTGGGATCAGGGAAAGAATCAAAAGTGTAAATGATAAAAATCTCAGGGGTTGAGATAAATATAGTCTAATAGGGGAAAACAGAAGTCACATACAAAAAGCAAACCAAGGAATTAATTAACTGATTCCCATGGTTACTTGGGAAGACAAATGCTATAACTACGAATGTCTCCTCTTCTTCCTTCTTTCCCCCAATTTATATAGTGAACATGATGTCATATGGTCTGGGATATCCCTTTGGTCAGTTTGGGTCACCTGCCCTGATTGCGTCTCCTCCCAGCCTCCCAACTTCCTTGGTAGTGTGACAGCATGAAAAGCAGGAAAGGCCTTGGCTCTGTGTAAGCCCTGCTCAGCAATAAGGAAACATCTCTATATCATCAGCCTTGTGTTTAGCACAAATCTAAACCAAAGCTCCATACCAGCCACTGGGAAGAAAATTAACTCTACCACAGGCAAAACCAGCACACATGTAAAGGCAAATGTATTGCATTAAAGTTTGTTCTGCTTGGGTGTCTATTATATTATATGAGTTTTGCATAATTCTGAAAACATTGTTTCCTAATTAAATTTCCAGTGAGTCTGAGCCTGAATTTGAAATTTCAGGGGTTTTTTTGAACAGGAAGTTGCCACAGATCACGTAAATCTTAAGGCCTCCAAGCTCACTTAAAGTGTGCTGGTTTTGTGCTGGTATAGAATCTCTCAAGTTTTAAAGCTGTCAAACGTTTTAAAAAATAGTAAATTAAAAAATTACAGTTTTAGTTTATGCTCCCTTTTTTTTCTACAGCTGGTTCTTTTTTCCATAAACACTGAACGTGTTTCAAAGGAGGCCTGTTCTTTTTTTTTCTTAGATACACAGTTACTTTGCAAATAGACATTCATCAGAAAAACTTTAAACTCCTACACTTTATAGCCATACTTCAAACAGTTTTAGTTTCTTACTTCTAAATCTGTTTAGCACGCTGCTTTGGTAAGTATCAAACTGATAAAGTTCTTGAAGTCAATACTGAATAACAAAGTAAGATTTGTTTTTTAGAGAAATAATCAGTTCTTCCAGCTTAATCTGGGATTTCAAATTTATTGCAACCCAGACTAAGAATTGATGCACTTGTAAGCATAAATCTTTTTACCCTAACCTTCTAACAAAACTCAGCTGTCATGACCACTATATGTAATATAATCCTATGGGACACAAACTCCAAATCTCTTTTACCTAATCTATGTAATAATTTATCACTTTAAAGAAAAAGCATTCAGTCCATAATCAGCTTGAAATTTGAGAAAAGGTTTATGTGTCCAAAATATTACCTTTTTCCTCCCAGTGATACATAACTGACTTCATGACAAAGATTTGAAACAATGAAAATATTTGCTAATAACACATTGCTTTTTACATGGAATCAAAAGAGGTGGACAGAGTGTTCTTTAAAACTAGCAGTGATATAAATCTCTGTGAAAGAACAATCATGCTGACCACTTAGCAAAGATTGTGAAGAACCTTTAACTGCAGAGATAAATTAAATCCTTTACAAGCAATAAAAATTGCACATTAATGCTTTTAGGTTTTGTGAAATTTAAAACTAACTGTTTAGGAATATTAAGCATATTTGTGTTTCCATATATATAGCAGTCCTTACCTCAGGAAAGAGTAGTTCTTTGTGACATTTCAGCAAATTTTACACAAACTGACCAAATGTGTTCTTTCATCTTTTTTTTCCCACCCTGATGAAATACTGCAGAATTATCTCAAAGCCATTTGTATTAGAGTAGTCACTCCTACCTCACTTAGTTTAGATTGTGTGACATTTCTGCCCATTATATAAAATGGAAAAAACTGGCAAACTAATCTTGAAGTTGTATGTGCTCCAATCACTAATCTTAGAGTTGGAAGCAAAAATCAATGTTTTGCTGGCTCTTTTGAATTAACACAATACATTTTATTTAAAGAGGATTACTATTGACTTGGCAGAAAGAAAAAACATACCTGGATACTAACAAAGGAGCAGAATATTTTTTGGGCCAAATTTCTGACATTAATTTCCTTCAAATGTTAACAATGAGAAGTAAACTGCACACCACAATGAAGCTAAATGTACTGCCAATTTCTTTTACTTAAAGGTTAAAACCACTAAATATAATTTTCTCTAGAAGAAGAAATTGGGTAGAAATTGCATAGGCTTTGGAGAAAAGTGACATCTGAAGTAAGAGTTAGATGCAGAACATTCTGCATCTTTTAGGTAAGGACATTACATAAGAGGGAAAAACACCATCTGTTTGCAGCCAGAAACAATTTCTGACTTTAGATGTCAAGAAAACTGGAAAAGTAGCTGAATTCATCCCTAAGGAGTACCATGTATCTGAAACAAATAACATGGTAGGAACTATGGATTTATTTTGCAGAAATATCAAGTACTCAAGAACTTTCTTTGGAGTCAATGAGAGATGTAGCTCTCAGAATTCCTGAAAATCAGATTGACCAAAGAATTAATTTAAATTTTCCTAGATTATAATATATGTCACACTTTTATTTTATACAACAAAAGTAATACACTTTTGTGTATTACTTGGCAGTGGTCAACGAGGCACATTTTACTGGAATCATTATTTAGAATTTTTATTATACGGTGACAAGGGACCACATTAATCTAAAAAAGTCAAAAACAAAAGTCTAGTCTAGAAGATAAACACTGAAACCCTGTTTATTACAGATAGCGAGGAATTGACTTAACATCCTCATTTAAAAAGGCAAGGGAAAATCTGCTTCAAATATATACAAAAAATAAGGTAATCTATTTTTCAATACTTTCTGTAGGGAACCTTTTGGATAGAAATGTCTGTGAACTGGCTGCTAACAGTTTAGGGAAAGTTTTGGAAGTGCAGTTCACATAACAAGATGCAGCTGCAAGATGGTTTTGAGAAAGTTCTGTAACTGAAGGCCAGCAGCATAACAAGAATTAGATAAACAAGATGTTGTGGTTAGCTATGAAGGAAGAAAAATTTAAAATAAAGATGTACTATCAACCCAATAAGAGTGTAGTGTTAAGCGTGTGAACAGTGTGTAACCAATCAAGCATTAAATGATCGTGTTCATAACTGTATAAAAGACACCAGGCTAATAATATAGTTGGAGTTTCCTTATCATCATATTGGTGTGTGTGTGAAGTCTCCCAGGTGAAACTACAACTTTCTTCAATACTTCAACTGTTTTTTTCATTTTTTCCTTTATTTTTAAAATATGCACAGCTGTGTTGAACATGATCATCTAAATATAGAACATCAGTCATTAAAAAAATATTTAACCTGAAATAAAGTATGGAACAAAACCTTGTTTTGAAATCAAATGTCTGAGCACAATAACTGCAGCATTAATTTTACTTCTCATATTCATGATAAAAAAATTCAGGGATGGATATTTAAGTTTAATAACCTGCTACAACTATTTTCAGCAAGGTTTTGGACTTGATGTGAAAATTCTTTGGAAAATTAGGAAATTACGCAATTGAGTTATATTTTTGATAAAAAACCAGAATTACTCAGAATGTCTCTTTCCCACCTGCAGCAGAGAAGATGAAAAGAAAATCAGTAGTTGCAGCCTTGATAGCTCAAGATACCCAAGAGGAAGCAGCAGCAATATCTCTTTAGAAGTGAGCTGAAATTGATCCAGTTTATAAAACATCAAGACCATCTTTTTGACTACCTCTACTTTAAGGTATCTTGAAAGCTTTGTTTCTGCATGTGTAATTAGTTCAAAATCCCGAGGTCAGAAATTAATATTATATCAGAATAGAACAGGAAATAAATATTTTAAAGAGTAGGACTGAAGTTTATCATATTAAAATATGACACATATTTAACAATGCTGTCCTAAACATACATGTGAGTACAATTTTGATGGTGTTTTCCATGAAGTAGAAAGCAAAATTTGACTTTCTTTAAAATGTTCAGTGCTTACGAAAATTTTACCTGTGTAAAGTGCTGTATGATGTTCAGTTGTTAAATTGTATAATATATTCCTCCATTATGTCATTATGTAAATTGATAGAGGGGGAAAAGAGCATCTATTGAGAAACATTTATAACTGAACATGGTTTCTTATGAATAATGGTTATTAAAAAAAGAAAGCTCAATATACATGATAAAGAAAATACATTATGTATAAAAAATGTAAGTACATACAAGAACAATAGATTCACTGTCTGGGGATCTACTGATTTTCCTGTCATTGCATTTTGATCATTCAATATTTTCACACCATATTTTTTAGATCAGGATTTTGGATTTTTAAAAACTTATTTAACAATATTAAGAACCACCACATCTCATTACATCTTGAAAGAGAAGTGTCGTGGGTTTACTAGCCCATTTAATTTGCCTTCTTGTGGTGACATTATAAAAAGTGGATTGATGTTTAAAAAAATAAAATAAAATATGTTGAGTATGCTCCTTTAAACTGAATCCAAAGCTTATACCCAGTGTTGATGTCATATCAATGTGTCCTGTTTTATAAGACATATGAGGAAAACAAAGAAAAAAAAAAAGAAGAAAAAAGAAAAGCTAAAATCTCCTTCTCTTTCATTGCTTATGAAAGAATCAGGCAAGAGAGCTTTTGAAAAGGCTTTTCTGAACAACACACCTCACCCCCAGTCTTCAAGAGTATGTTTGCTAAACCTGATAGTAAAATATTGAATTATTCTATATTAGAAAGGCCAGATATTTTCATCAACTGAACATAAAAGCTGGACTCTCTCTATATCAGTTTTACTACAATTTACAGAAACACAGTGTTCTTTGTCAATAGATTACAGCATTCCCACTTGTTTAACATGTCCTAGCACAGTTGGTGTGAAAGCTATCATGCTCAGTACGAATAACTGCAGAGAATGCAGGCCAAGAAAAACCTGTTACATGTTTTAATATACCAAAATCATTCTGGAAACAAGAAACTCTTATGTAAGTTTCTGGCCTGACATATTTTATTAATGGAATGTTGGGATACTATTGATAAATATATAGACAGATAACAAGGTTTTGGGGCCAAGGTACTTTCTTTAGGTTTTCTGTACTGCATTAAATTTCCTGAAGCTTTTCCAATTTTGTCTCCTAATGTCATGTATGCTATTAAGTAAAATCAGGGGGAAAAAAGGGTAATGAATCGTTCTGCTTTAATTGCTGAAATTTCTGGAATGAAGTAATTTTCAATTTCAGATCTTTAAAATGGGGCTCAGCAGGCCTGTAATAGATTGAAAAGATATTATATCAATTGCTTTTACCTTCCTTCTAAGTATTTTAATAATTTAGTTAATCCTTTAATAGTATTTTATGAGATGGGTGTACGCATATGCATCAGTAAAACATTTTAAAACATAAAACAGGACTTGATGGTAATTGTTGCTAATTTTGAAAAATTCTCAAGGAGTTCTATGTATTTCTAGTTAACTATATGTATAATTACACTACTATGAACTCTGCCTTGTAACATAAATATTCAAGTAATCACTTTAAGATATGCAATATTATAGTTTCTAAATGCATACACACAATGGTGTAGCTATCAGTCTAATTTTTTAATATTTCTGATTGCAGCTGACAGCTATAAACATTCATTCTCAATTATCCTTGTTTACATAATGTGAAGATCTGGACCTAACTAAACTAAATGTCTTATATGTGGTTTTAAGGAGATATGTTTTGTCTGAAGGACTTCCAGTATTTAAAGCTCTTTAGACTATTCCTGCACTAAGTGCAGCACTGACATTAAAAGGTCAGAAAGCAACTGCATCTGTAAAATTGCCTGACTTCCCTCAAGTTGGCATTTTGTGGATATAAAAAATGAATAATAGTGAGCAAGGAAGAAAAGGTATATGTTAAACAATGTTTCAAAGATTAAGATTAAACAGACTTCCCCACTCCCCCTTTTTTCCTTTGTTCTTTAATAAATAATTTTATTTCATATACTTTAAATATCTTCTAGATATCAGTTTGTTAAAAGTTATATTAAATTATCTTTTATCATATATATAGAAGTAGTGCTTGTTGCATTATCATAAATGTTTCTGTGTTGATACGATATATGATATTACTTTATATTATAGCAATTTCAAATACTTATTATATTTTAATGAAGGTCTTAAATTTGATAGACATATTGTTAAGGTTGCATAGCATCTGCTGGCATTAAATAATACAACTAGAATTTCCCCACAATGAAGACATTTTTCACTAAATACATCACCATCTACTCTTAGAATTCTAGCAACACTTGGAGCAAAACTACTCAAAAAAGGATAATCCCACAAAACCTACTTTACCTTTCTTTATTTTCTAACAGTGTGTGCTGCTTTCAGTCAAAGTGTGAACTTCTCCCCAATAACCATGTGCACTGATGAATGAACAGCATTTGAAGTTGATGGGCCACTGATTGCATGCTAAACTTATATGGGCATTTCTGTGGCCAAAGACTGTTCTCCAGCCCTTGGAGGGAATCCAGCATCTTTATGAGAATACTTAACTAATAAAACAATAACTTGATGTCCTAGACAAGAAATAATTCAGATAGATTGCATGTTAATTATAACTTAATTAGCCAGACAGGAAAACAGCGCAGACTTGTGTGTCTGTTGTTGTGTAGCAATAAACATGTTATATGAATAAGCCTAACCACAGAGGGTGTAAAATCATTTTGCAGAAAATAATTTTAGAAGCTGTCATTGTATTTCTGTTCAGTTGTAGACTGCAGTGCAAAAGTTTCTTGGAGATTTTTTTTGTGATTCTTGTTTGAAATTATGTTTATATGTAAATTTCTTTAATGCAAACTGCAACACAGAAATGGTATTTTCTTTGTTTGATTTTAGAGTCTTATCTAAATTTCTCTGAAAACTTCCCTCGTCCTTGTACTTAATCTTTTGGAGATTATATTGTGAAATATAGTACTCAGTTAGGATGGAAATTGTGTGATACTTACTCTGGCTAGACAGAAAATAAATATGCAAAATTTAAGGACAATTTAATTCTTTCTAAGAACAAAAGAAGAGATAGAACACACACAACATTTGCCCAAGTTCAAGAATTACTATAAGAGTAGAATTGAGGACTTAGTTTTGCTTTGTGTCAAGTGAAGATTTTGTTTAGATAGAATCAAAATGCTGCGAAGTCGAACTGAAATTTGCAACAAATTAAAAGATGTAGATATAAGAACTGAATGAGATTCAAGCAACATTTTTAAAATAGTGCAGTTGACAAGAAGAATTTCGGTTTGTTTATCAGTAAGTATTACTGTAGATTTTGTGGTCTGATTTAACTAAATTGATTTACAGAACAGCTTCATGTGTGGAGAAGGGAAAAGTAAAAAAAATATGAAAAATAAATTATTTATTCAACTCTAAAATAAAACCCCCAAATTGACAGATAATTAAAAAAAATGAACCAATACATACATAAAGAACACCTTGTAAGACATCAAATAATCATCTATATAAAGAAAAAATGAACCCTTTTGAACATGCAGAAAGTGAAATATTAAAAAAAAGTCTATTACTCAGGCACCACTTAAACATCAAATCTTCAATAAAGAATAATTTTCTCTTTGTCTATGGCAACTCTGCAACATCAGCCATTATGCACAATATATACACATCAGCCAATATATGCACAGATTAAAATTCCATAGCCACAAACTAGATACAACCCATGTGGAGAAGGAAGGAAAACAAGGAACTGAATGAAAACAAACCAGATTTTGCTAGTGAAGCTGTGAAACATTTGGTATTGATATTGCACACTGCAGCATGTTCCAGAATAACAGACATTTGTTTTACCTTGATTACTGGGAAGAGTATTCATGTTCATGGAATCAAGTTTATTTAAAGTCCACAAACATTGGTAATAGAGAAGATTTTTGGAACTTTTTTTTTTTTGGACATGGCTCACAGAGCTTCTCTGTTGGAAATCCATTTTTTATTCCAGTCTGAGACTAGTAAGGTTTAAGTAGGGAAGATTTTTTTTTTTTTAAGGTCTATAACGTTCTATAAAGCCAATATCCATATATGAACTGTTTGGTAATAGGAGTTAATTTTCTTCTTGGTATAGTATGCAAATTGTCTCTTTCATATATTTTACAGTTTTCTTGAATGTGCATTGTTCATTGTTGGAGATAAGATGCTAAAGCATTTCACTCTAATGACTAGCTTTCCATCGTGATTTGACATGTACAAAAAAAAAGGTGACTTCAAAAATGTAATTTCTCTTAGCAGTCCTTCTTTTAATTAAAAAAAAAAACCTAGAAAAACAGGAAAAAACCCCACCCTAACAAAATCTATCACTAATTGGATTGCTTGTTTAGGGAAGTTTATTTTTCCTGGCATCAGATTTCCCTCTGTTTGTCAGGAAAGGAAATAAGAAATCAACCAACTTGATGGATGTAATGAAAACACACCAGCTAAAAATGATTAAATAAAATCTTACTTCATATAAGTAACAAAGGATTAGAGATCGGATTTTGCTTTTATAAAAGGTTATGTTAAAGGTTATTCTATTTCTTCAAAAGTAATTCTGAATTCTGCTCAATTCAGTCTTTGTACTTTGTATCACCTTGAACTAAAGATTTCCATTACTTTCCACATTCTGGTGTAGCAAGTTCTCCATAAGCATAGGTCAAACACTCACCTTTTATGATGGTATCATTCTGGGAAAATAGTGTTAACATCAGTGAAATTACTTTGTTAACCAGGCTTTTAGAGAGAATATGAGAATAATTAGAATTAAGTATTGGTGCTTATAAGCCAGGATTCATAACGCTTTATATGTTTGCATCTGCTTTGATTTACTGTCAAAATCAATTTTGGTACTATTTCATCTCAGTCATCAAATTGTTTCTTTTTAGACCATGATCTAAATTGTAGATTCTGATATGAGCATGTGCCTTCCACAAAGGTGAAACTTTTTTTACAAATTACAGAAAAAAAATAGCTTATCTTTTTCTATGTGCAAAACTCAAAGAAGATGCAGTTTTCTGTAACTGATCAAATTGGATTGTACTAATTGGATTGATAAGGCCTGAAGGGTTTCCATATTAAACATTGGGCATTTATCTTACATTTTCTGTTCTTTGTCTTCAGTTAAAGGAAGCTACTGCCCGCAGAGGTTACCACAACACTATCATATTCTGTGGCAAAACCATCCCTAATCAGGGACTCTAATGCCCAAGCAGTGCTACAGTAATTGCAACTGCAGCAATTGCAAATATGCCTGAATTTTGTCTACACCTTTTGATCTAATAGTATAATGTTATTCAGAGCTGTACATACAATTAAATGTCACATATGCAGAAAATCTGTAACATGCTGATCTCAGAGGAAAAATGCCTGCAAAAAAAACCCCAACAAGAAAACAAAGAGTATGCTGATTAAATACATAGTTTGAAAACTATTACTTCAGGGACTGAAACAGTCCATAACAACATTTAATCAATAAAATGGTTATCTCATTAATTTTGTTACCTCCTAGTCTTTTTTTTCTCGTTCCTTCCCTCTCATTTTACTTCACTCTTTTGTCTTTTCTTCTTACATATAAGTTTTAAATTAGTCTTAAAAAGATACTTTGAGAGACTAAAATTATTTTCATTTAATTTAACCAAAGGAAGCTGCTTTTGTTTTTTTGAAATCAATATCTAATACCTTTAGGGAGATATGTGCATTCCAGGCTGAAAATAAAGAGGTGGATTTTTGCATTATCAATCCTTTTCTTCTCATGGTACTAAAGATTCGCTCCAGAGAATCTGCTAATTCTTATTTTCCTCTTCACCACACTCAAAGATATCCAAAGATGACACTTATTGCTTCAAATGTGCACGACAACTCTGCATAGATGAAATAAGTTTGCAGACAACGAGAAAAAATTTACCATGGCAGTGAAGTTCTTCTGAAATGACTCTGAAACTGTATTTTCATTTTTTAATAGACAGTATTTTTCATATGAAAAAGACCAATATACAGTAGATCTGTTGGTAAACCTATTAGTAGTTTCTTACTTTTTTTTGAAGGAAATAAAATAGTGGGAAAAAATGTGGAACAAAGAGCTAGGCACAATACAGAGGGAACATATGAGGAGGAAAACATAGCTGAGATTACTAAAAATAACCTATTACAAAATTTATATATTGAGAAGAATTCATTGTGTCAGATATTTTGTCAGGAACTGTGCATATTCAAAGACATTAATCCTGTTTGTTGGTTTATTTATTTATGAGCTTTTTAAATGTGAAATGCATTGCTATACAAAGAATTTTAAGACTCTAAATGCACAGTGGATATAATGCCAGGCTTTTACACAGCATTATTTGCATACTTTTTTTCCATTCTTTTTATGAACAGCATGCTATTGCATTTGTATGGAAGTGTAAGTTCATACATATTTAAACAAACTTCTCTTGGCAGCATAATATAGAAGTGTCATTAATCTTATAAATTTTAGCTAGCAAATTACTTCTTTCTCACCTAACAATAGTCATTAACATAACATCAGCCCTAAATACGTTTTACCTTGAATATTGCTGTACAGTAACCATCTCAGTCTTCTGAACTGGTATAGAATCCCGCACTGAAGGTTGATGGAGAGAAATACTAGGAAAAAAAATAGGTGAACAGTGGAAGTAGCATTTGAAGTGAATGCTGCTCTTGTTTTCTTGAATGGTGTGTTTGAACTCATGAATTCACTTAAACACTGACTCTCCTAAAAAGGCATTATGTGAGAGGCCAAAAGACATACTACCAAGCTACTGTTTGAGCAAAGTCTTTTGAAAGCCCCTCAGTAGTAAGCAAAAATTTAAGATAGCTCAATCAAAAAGAAAAAGGCTCTTGACTTTAGACTTCTTTGTCTACATTGTTACTTACCCCTGATCAGTTCTTAGGGCTAGTGGATTACACTTTCAGTACCTCGCTGTCTGACTAGAAACAACTTTAGCACGTGACATTGTCTGAGCAGCTCGGACTGATTCCAGTGCATCTCGAGTTTGTGGGTCTCTCCCTTTCTCTTGGTTAGACCAGGCTGGGATTTAGAAAACAAGATGTAGTTACTCAGTCCTGGAGAAGTACTAAGAGAATGTCTTCCATGTAAGGCAGAAGACTTTCAGGAGCTGTGTTTGTGAATAGGCTGGGGAAATAGTATTTTTTTGTATACAATTTTCTTTGCTAGGTAAACAAGCATTTTATTTCAGCTACCTCACAGATGCAGCACCATCACCTCTGAGTGAATTATACAAAAATATAAACCAAAAGCTGTATACTGATATATTACTTTTAGCACTCAAGAGCAGATTTTTAGGAGAACCACTTGTGTAGTTAAGGCTCCTAAATTCCAGGAAAAGGGCTTATTCTCAGCAACCTTTTACAGTGTGTATTTTCCTGCTTCAAATGAATGTGTTGTGTACCACTTCGATGACATAACTAAAATTTCCTTGCAGTTTCAAGAAAGCCTTAAACAACTTTAGGTTTGTGACTACAACATCATGACTAGATGCTAATTTCAGCATCTAACAAATATTGCTTTGAAGACACTCAAAATCATTACTGGATACAGCCACTTGTCTGTGAGGCCAGAGACCAGTGCTGCCTTCTTTACAGTGTTGTGGTTTAGTATGTTTAGCTCATCTCTTCATTTTTCTTATGACATTATTAATTCTTCTGGTTTTTTTCTAGTGGCAACTTAAGTCCAAATGAACCTCTTGAAAACAAATTGTGTGTCACTTTCTCCCTCTAAATTAATTCTTTATTTCCTTCATGTCGGTTTTTTATTTTTCTTCACTTATCCCTATAATCTGAATCATTGAAACTGAGTTGGATAGTTCCCATTCTTTTTAAGAAGTTATTCCGTGTAAACATACTCATTCCATTCAGTTATCACTGCTTTGTAAGTTTATATTTATAAGGATAAATGTTTTAGAAACACTTTACTCCACTGCTGTTGAAGATACTGGTGCTCTATGTGATACTATGGACATAGGTTAAAAGAACCAAGAATCTCTTCTCTGATCTCCAATGCATAAGATAGAAAGAAATGGAAACTGTAAAGCTTCTGAAAATTTGGGGGGGGAAGGGGAGAAAAAATCAATCTAAAGTTCCACAGTGCTTCACGTGAGTCACTGTTGACCTCATTACAGATCTTCCTCTGCCCCTGGCCTGCTCCATCGCCCACCTGCACTATTTGTCCTTTTCAGAGTACATGTTGTACCAGCTCTAGAGGTACACCAGGTTTTGGTTAAAAAGCTAATCTTTGTAATTCTTCTGTTTTAGGCATTTATACATCCTATTTATATAGTAAATATATCCTATTTGCATAAATGTGCTGGTTTTGACTGTTAATTTTTTTCACACATAGCTAGTATGCAGTTATGTTTTGGGTTTGTGCTGGAAACAGTGCTGATAACACAGGGAGGTTGCAGCTATTGCTGAGCAGTGCTGGCATAAAACCAAGGCCTTTTCTGCTCCTCACCCTACTCCTCGAGTGAGAGTGCTGGGGATGCACAAGGAGTTGGGAGGGGACACAGCTGGGAGAACTGACCCCAACGGACCAAAGGGATAGTCCATACTCATTGTGCTCAGCAATAAAAGTGAAGGAGGAAGAGGGAAGGGGGTGATGTTCAGAATGATGGTGTTTGTTTTCCCAAGTCACTGTTATGGGTGATGCAGCCCTGCTTTCCTGCGTATCGCTGAATACTTTCCTACCCATGGGAAGTGGTGAATGAATTCCTTTTTTTGCTTTGCTTCTGTGTGCAGCTTTTACTTTACCTGTAAAATTGTCTTTATTTCAACCCCAGGGTTTTCTCACTTTTCCAATTCCTTCACCCTGATGGGGTCAGGAAGGAGAGGGGAATGAGTGGCTGTGTGGTGCTTGCTTCTCAGTTGGGATTAAACTACAAAAATAATAAATAAAATACCTTGTTGTTAGAAATATTCTGACTTCTAGTGCCCTGAACATTAGAGTATGAGAAGTGTCTATTATGGATGCTAGCAAACACAAGCAGCTTTTCTCTACTTGCTGTTTACCAGAAAGACAGAGCAAAATTAACTTAGTTTAGGTAATTTGGTCTGTACCTATTTAGCTTGCAGATATGGTTTGTTTCACATTTACTGGAAAATGCATCTGAAATGACAGACTTATATTTAGTCAAATAAAAAAAATTAAAACGAAGAAAAACATAATGAAAACCTAAGTTTAGTTAGGGTATTGTCTCCATCTGGATTGCTCCTGCAAGGTAAATCTGCTTTTAAATTTATCTATGACTGGTCTCCTGAAGTATTCTTGACTTGTATTTTAAAGTGTTTCTGTAATAGGTACAATTTAACTTATGTTTAGATACTTTAAAATGTGGATGTGAGATCAGATTGGGTTTTGTTGGGTTTTTTTCTTTGTTGTTTTATGAGGTACATATTAATTACATGCTCAACTAAGCTGTTTCATGTATATACCTATAAGTTTTTCAAACAAGATGAAAGTTTCAGATACTCAAAACTTAAGCTGTACTAAAGGGCATTTCTAACTTAACTAAGCACATCTTGGAACATCTTGTAATTTAACTGCTAGTTGATGCTTAACATTCCAATGAATCTTATAAATCTGGTCGGTTATAGCCAACCAGAGTTAATTTGCAACTAGTGTACTGTTACAAAAGGTATTAGAATTTGCTAAAAGAGTAAGCTCAAGAGAGTTACTTGTTCCCATAAAATAGTACTTCACTTTTGCATACTAATTGAATTGTATTTTGTTTTAAAAGTAGAGACAACTTACTTACCCTGAGGATACATTTTATTATCATGTGAAATATGGAATGCTATTTTGCTTCAGGAGATAAAAGCAATTTTCCTCTGAATCCCTCTAGAAACCACTGCATCAGCTTGCCTAGTCACCTAGCTTGTGAAAACGAAATATTCTGTAAAAAGGTGATTATATATTTCTTCTAAAGTTAAATTAGACTAAACCGTAGTTATTATGAAGAAATCTCACCTTATCATATTTAAAGGTGTAACATCTTGTGGTGGGTTAGCCCTGGGCCAAACCACAGAGAAAACAGGAAGAACAGGAAACATGCTTGTGGGTCAAGGTAAGACAGGGAAACTGTTTATCAATTACCATCCTGGGTAAAACAGACAACACTAGGGAAAAAATTAAATTATTTTCAGTCAAAATAAAACAGTAATTATTAATTCAGGTAAAGGGAAATGAAACAGAAAACATTAAAGCAACACCATTAGTACCCCTTTTCCCAGTCTCAACTTCACTCCCAATTCCTCTGCCTTCCCCATCCTTATCCCAACCCCTGCAGCAGCACTGGGAGAAGGAGCTGCAGCCAGTCCACACTAGTGCATCTCCATCACTCCTTTATCGTCACTTTTCCCTTGCTCCAGCATGGGTGTTTCAGAGGCTGCAGGGAAACCTGCTTTGGTGCCATGGACAGCACCTCCTCCTCCTAACCTTGGTGTTCCTTCTATTTTCTGCTATTTCTTTAATGCACTTTCCTAGAGGCAGCACCACCTTGGCCGTGGGGCTCAGTGATGTCCTGTGTGGGGCCCCTGGAGCTGGCTGGAGCTGGCCCTGTGGAGCACAGGGCAGCCGTGGCTGCTCCTCACAGAGCTGCTCTGCAGCCCCCGCTGCCAGGACCTGGGCATCCACACTCCAATTAAAAAATAAAATTGGCAACAGTAGAGGCTGTAAAAAAATCCAGATTTTTTTTTTCACTGGTATGCTTTCCAGCCTGTAATCTTTTCTAAATGTCTGGTATCTTCTTGATAGGACACTTGAAAGGAACCCCACAAAATCTTATCTGATCTCCCAAATTTCAATCAGTTCCAAAATCCATGTGGACTGTAACAAATCAGAGCTCATTGCCTCGTGGTGTTAATGGTAATTCATTTCTTGTTTTAATTAAACACAGATGTAGATCTAAAATTTAAGAAAATAAGAAAGCTGTACTCCCATGCCATGCTCATAATTTCTTTTTTCTTCCACACTGCAGGGTCATTGACAGTACCCCAGAGTCTGCCCACAGATGCACATTAATCACCCGTTCTCTAATTACTAGGGTATCAGGATAACTGTTCAACCATTCATTAAGCTTTCTTCTCAACTTTTTAAAACTCCAGAGACAAGTACAAGAAGCTCACTCTTGGCAATGTTAATTGAACCCTATTAACTCGTAGAAATGTACAAAAAGTGTAGCTATTGATAAAGAATCATTTTTTCATTTTGTCCACTAAGCCCACAACATACAAATTATCATTTTTGGTGTAATCTATTTGGACATCCAACAGTGTTGCTGCTCACAGACTGTTAATTATTGGGCATACATCAAGAGGATTGGGGAAGCATCCTGGCTGTTAAACTATCAGTTGAATTCCCCATTGAACACATGCGTGGAGGCAGTTAGCTAAATAAGCAAATCTAAATAAGACGATTATCTAAAAAGTTAGAATATTAACAAGAGAAGGCCTGTGAAATTAATAGAGACTCCAACAACAAACCAAAAATACCTTAAACTGTTCTGTGATATATGTATTTTCAGGATCTACAGTGAAGTTCAGTTTCAATATCTTAAAAAATTTTCCACATCATCATACAATATTTAATATGGCTGAAGGAAATGAATGAATCAAGTCATAAAAACTGAAGTCTTGCTTTTAAGTATCAGTATTTTTCTTGTACCTGCCATACCTTTGATTTTTAAAGTTCATTTGTTGTAAAGATGCCACACTTAACCATCTCCTGGTTTTAATACACTTGTGAAATGTCATGATGATTCTTACTTGCTCTGGTTTTTGTTTCACATTGGTCTGTACCAGCAGCTTCACAGTTTACCTTTTCTTCTATCTTATTGGTAGAGGAACTGTCATTACCTACTAATACAGCTAGCATTTCTTGAAAAATATACAAGTGAGTTCATTATTAGTGGCTTGTAATCTACAGGTTATTTTTAAGGAGTCAGAATCCATTGGTGGATTCTTGGCATTTCTAAGCAAATTCCCTTTCTTACACAGTTACCATGTGTTTTCAAAGTCCTTCAATATATTCAGCAGTGACTTTTCAGAAGAACAGCACTTAAGATCTGTTACAGATATATCCAATTGCCAACAAAAATTTACAGTTACTTCTATTTGTTATGTTACTTATACCAGCGTGACTATTTTCTTGTACTTAGCTGACCTATTAGTATATTTTTAAAGCTTTGTACAATTCCAAGCAAAGCAAATTTAGGATAAGCACTCTGATTCGCACAATTAAGTTGAATAGTGACTAGTCTGAAATACATGTATGAAAACTCTGTCTTTAAAGTTATAGTAAAATTAACTATTGAATAATTGTCATTAAAATAGATACTACATCTTTGTCAAATTAGTGTAAGTGGTTTGCTAGAACTTACTTTTGTAATAAGTATAATGCTAACCCACAGTAATAATGCATTCTTTAAATAGGTACTCACGCACGTTTTTCATAAATGAATGATTTTTGCAGTCTAGAAAAATTAGCTCAATATAGAAATCCTTAATATATGTGTGAGTTGTCATTTGAAAAAAGGTACAGAAGATATAAAGGGAGATTCTTCTCCTTGCAGTGTATTTCTGTATACTGGACCACC
The DNA here is from genome assembly GCA_013397135.1 of Pachyramphus minor. NCBI lineage: Eukaryota > Metazoa > Chordata > Aves > Passeriformes > Tyrannidae > Pachyramphus > Pachyramphus minor. The sequence continues at coordinate 111,520 of VYXB01003274.1, read as the reverse complement.
ATGTTGTATCAAATCAGACTCAGCTGAACAGTTGCTTTGTGCTAATCAATAAAACAGATTAATTCTATACAGATGATTCTGCTTAAATAAGCATTTGATGCTTACTGCAATTAATCAGAAAAAAAGAGAAGACAATTGTTGTTTGAACCTGTCTAAACTCATCCAGAAGAACCCCATCTATATTCTGCATTTTGAAACAGTAAAAAAAAATGTAACAGGAAATTGCTCAGTCTTCCCTCTGGTCTGTAACATCGACTGTTTCTTGGTTTAGGGATTTTCTTTTTTCCTGATCAGTTAGATCAGGATTACACTTGATTACAGATTACACTTGACCATAATCACACTGCCTTTATTAGACAATTCCCTGATTTGATTATTTGAGTACTAAGATTATTACAAATATTTCCTGTCAGAATGAATTTCCTTTGCCCTTCACAGTATTAAAAAAAAAAAAAAAAAAAAAAAGTAAAAGAAACTCCAAAACCAGGGAATTAATTACATACAGTTAATGCCTTAAATGTGATGTTGGATCACCAAGAAAACAAAAAGGGGACAAAAAAAAATTCTTAGTAAGAGTGAAAATGCTGAGATAACGAAAAAAGCACATAAAATTACATGTATTGCCAGGCACAATACCAAAAATGGCACACCAGAAGATTTGCTCTCCAAACTCCAGGCAATGCTAGAGAGTTTCTGTGGAAGATGACTGCATAGCCAGCAGAGGCATGGAACTATGCCTCTGGGCTATAGAGGCATGGAACTATGCCTTGGGGACTATGCTAACTTTTGCATTCAATCCCCCAAGGCCCAGGCATTGGCAGGCTGTTTGCTCCTCCTGCGTCCCAGCAAAGCCTGCACCCAGAGCAGGGCTGTGCCCATCCCGTGCAGCTGGCTGTCCTTGTCCCTGTCCCTGATACACCCTGGCTGCGGGGGGCTGGGGCCACAGCCTGCCAGAGGCACCACACTCATAAAAGCATGAACCCTTTCAGGGAAAATATGGACTTTACATTCTCTAAGAGACAAAGTAAAATGAATGTTAAGTTTGGCCACTGGTAATTTGAAGTGAAACATTAAAATAAGGTTTATAACCCACTGTCCATAACTTAATTTCTTTGTGTAGTCTATCTATGTGATAGACAGTGGCTTAATTCTGTCTTAATAGGACTGCCACTGTAGCACAGCAAATTTAAAAGATTTTTTGATCCTAAAATTGGGAGGGAATAGAAAGATGGCAAGAAGGAAAGGAAGGGAAGGATGTATGGATGTATTTAATATCTTATATTTCTAATTAATGATGCGGGAGACTATATCATACCACTATAGTTGTTTTGATGTGAAAATAATTTTTAATTGGATGTTTAGATGAGCTATTTTTTATTATTCTTCTACAATTATATCTGTATATATCAGTATGTATTAACGTCCTGTACAACGACTCCATTTACATTTAATTAGTTTCTCTGTAAAATGATTTCTGGTTTTGAAATTATGCATTTGTACATTACAGAACAATCAAATTATCAGCCTCACTACCAGAGATCAATTTAGAACTCTGAGAAGTGTGCTGAAGTAGGTTTTCCATCATTAAAATTACTTGCAAATTCTTTGGCACTGGCAAAATGTCAGTTTTTAGATGCTATTCAATTTGTTTATGACTAGCAGGAGTAAATGGGATTGTGTAGTAAAACGGAATTTTAAAAAAACTTCATCTTTCCACGAGTGGAGTGTTTGTTGGAAGTCTAAGACATCACTTGAATAAATCTGTCTATAGGTCTTTACCTCCTTACAATGCTTAGTCTTAAGATAGGCATAGAAACGTTACATGGGTTCTAATTAAACCAGATGTATTCAAACATCAGTGAAATTTACCATTAATGCACTGGAATGTGAAACAGAAAATTATGAGAAGGGAAAATCCTGATTCTTTATTCTCATGAGAACAGTGTTGAATATGGCAAACTGAGAATGACACAGTAAAACTGTGGGATTTTTAGAAACAAATGGACATGTTGTGGACGAGCCATGTCTTGGACGATGCCCTTGAGCTGTTCGTGGGAACCGTTTAGATAAAGAAGTTAGAGAGTAGCAAAACAGGATAGTAGAAAAACAAGTTAGCAGAAAAACAGGTTAGGCGAAAAACAAGTAAAAAATAACTTTAGTTTGTATGAATTGACCAATTACTGTGTAACATGCCTTTTTGTAGTAAGGAATAGACCTATCCAGTGTTACCAGCTGGATTATATAACCTCTGCTGTTAGAATAATAAACAAGATCTGCGTTAAAACCATATTTGTTCACGTGCATTTACTCCGTGCCCTCTCGGCCACATAAAACAACCAAGTGATTCCCTCACATGAAGAAACATAAATATCTAAATGGAACTCAGTGAAATTCTACAGTCACTGTTTTCACACACATATATCTGTCCAAAGCGCTAAGAAGTAGTTTTTAACTATTGAAAATGTTATCATTGAATCCTTTACTATCTGGAGGACAATAGGAGAATTTCTCTGTTTCTGATTTTAGAAGACACTACAATTTTGTGATTTTTCAGAGAGCTGGAATGCAAGTGAGTGATACTAGAAATCTGTTGTCATCATAGGTTAAGTCTTCCTTCTCAGTGGAATAGTTAGTGTTGCTTTTTATAGGCATACGCTGAGTTTCTGTAATCCAAAATACAAATCACTGTGTTCCCCTGGTCTAGAACTGTGCCTGAATATTAGTGCAAAACATGAACAATTAATAACTAACATGTTTATATGATGGTAAAATAAAGTAAATGTCAATCTCACATTTCCTTTGGAAAGAAAAAAGTTAGAGGAGAAAAACACTTGGCACCACCTCTTCCCTCGGACAATGGTTATTGCATATAATCATGCAAATTTCGATTTTGGAGGGTTAGGGCATAGGGGGCAAGCCCCTTTATTAAGCCTGAGACATTACTGTGACAGTAACTTACATCATTTGTAGTTGCTCATGTTTCTTGATGCTTAGAAATGTGTTATGTTTTTGATTCTATTTGATTTTAAAAAGTAAATTATTAAACTTTAGTCCTGTTTTGGGCTTGTCTACACAGTGGGAGAGTAAAAATGTTGTGACTTTACCAGCAGCTAAACACTCACTCAGCCATTCAGTCACTTCCTGCTTTACTCCCATCAGAAACAGAGAGAATAAGAAAAACAAAAGTAATCCAAAATACAGCACAATATGGACTGCTATGAAGACAGGTTCCCAGCCTGTGACCCATGATCCCTTATACTGAATTAGGCAGTTTAAATCAACTGGTGCTGTCAATAAATGTGAAGTCTGAAAAATAAACCTTAATAAACACAAGTTACCCTTCTAAAGATTTTTCTTGGGTTGGTGCAACTGTTTCACCCTAAAAATAATAAAGTAATACAAACCAAAGATCTTTACAATGCATGCTCCAACTTCTAGAGAAGAATTCCAATTCCAGCATTGCCGTTCCAACAATGCCTGATTGCCATTCAAAAAATAAAATTAAAAAAAATTGCCCAATCTCTCCTGGCATTAACATCTCTTGATTATAGCTTCTGTGGAAATGTTTTTAATGCCCCTCTTTCCACTGTTCCTTGACTACCCCAGTAAAGAATAATGATATATAACTGTCCGATTCTGTGCAGGCTCAAACAAGGAGGAATATCAAGCTTGAAAGATTTCAGTGAATTTTTGGAAAGAAGGTACACTGCAGAATCTTTTCCGTAGTCAGCTATGTCCTAAACAGAATTTCTTATTAGCAGAGATAAAATATGCATTTTAGTTTTTAAGTCTGTATTTTTATTATGTTTGTATTAAATCAGGCTTAAAATTGTTTTAAAAGCCTCCTTGAGAATTTCTTTTAAGTAATCATTTTGAGCCAGGTGGCTGTCAACCACAGTAAGATAAAAATGCCAAATATAAGAACAAAGTTTATTTTTTAATACATATCCTAGTTTACAAATGGTAAAGAGAGTTTAGGCTTGTGTTGACTTCCTGGAAGTTGAATTAGCTGCTAGCAGTTTTTAAAGTGGGGAAAGAAAATGTGCAAAATTTTGTTTTTCTGCATTTATAACATTCTGCTAAACTCAGTAGGGACTGAATATTTTTGTCTCTTTTAAAAACAAAAGCTTAACTCTGAAATATAGGATCTCCTGACCCTTGAATCCATCGAGATCAGAGATTTGGGACTCAAGAATTCAGTATCTCCCCACAAACCTTAGACTGCTGATAGGAAAACATGCCTTAGATTCTTTTATCTTCCATGAAGAAATTGTTTCTTCTCAGAATATCCGTACCAATAACCAACCAATAAGAAATACAGTGACACTGGAAATTCTCTTATATTTAGGATTTTTTTCAGTGAAGCTGAACAAGACAGAAAAGAACTGATTTTACAAGATTTACATTTCAATTGATAGACACTGGTAGTCATAGACATAGGTCATGTATGTCTTGTGACAGGTAACATGGCCCAACTTTTTATCTCCTTTGCCTTTTTGGTGGTTGGTCATATATTTGAAATAGGAATTAATTTTCAGTAAGATTTTAGCTCTTAAAAGAAATAATGTAACCAAAGTGGAATAAAAATATTTATTAAAAAAATTATGGATTTTAATGTAAGAAGATGTCATTATATTTAACTTGTCTGATTTTCAAAAAGAAACTAACAAACAAACAAACCCAAACCAGAAAAGGATAATGTCTGTAATTTCAGGTAGCAAGTTTATAACTTCTGCTTGAGATTTATATGTCTTTCAGAAATATGCTTGGTCTTAATTTGAAGGCTTTTGAGTGATGGAAAATTGAGCACATCTCTCACTACAAGGTTCCTTATGGATGATTATCTTTACTATAAAAAAATCATGCCTTATTTATGGCTGGAAATTTATCCAATTTCAGCTTGCAGTCACTGGATATTTTTATGCCTTTGTTTAGTAGATTAAAAGCCCTTGACTTTGAAAAGTTAAGTAAATAGAGCTTTTTAAATCTCAAACTCCAGACTGCAAATCAGTCTTATGAGGTTTGTCTGAACCTTTTCCAATTTTTTTGAAAACTCTTTGTATATTTAGTCTGACTAATAGTCTCTCCAGTGTTGCATTCAGAAAAAATACTATCTTCATATTTCTCATATATATATATACTGCAAAATACCTCTTCTGATGGGATTTGTTTGGTTTTCTGTTAACTCTTCATGTGACCAATGTTGTTTAGTCTGTGTTTTTGAGATGCAGGGTGCCTCATAACTCTTTGAATTTGAATAATAACAAACCCAGGCACTAATAAGAAAGTCAGAGTTACCTTGGGCAACCCGAATAAATTCTGGTTAACTAAATATCTGCAATCCTATTAGCTCTAATTTTCTTCTTGTCTCAAGGTCAGGTTCGTCATATTTTCTAAGAGCACAGAACTGTGGATTTTACCTTGTTCATCTATATTTTTTCTTCTAGTGCAAACAGGTATCCTAGACTTTACTTCAATCATTAACAGCACAGTAATTGCACACATTTGCTGCATTAGTCTGTGGAGTGGGGGCAGGCAGGCAGAGGGTGGGAAATAGTCTTCTGGTAGTTCATTTAGTCACTCAAATAAAGCTAGAACAATCTATTTGCAGAGGGTAAATAATCTTTTTCCCTGCCCTGAATTTTAACAACATCCTTTGTAATACACCATTGAGTAAAACAGATGGTTGTGTCTGTCTGCTTTCTATTTCTCCTTTAAATCCTCAAAAGTCAGAGAATAGGCAGCTTGCTGGGCCAGTGGCTGAATCTTCTAGGTCAGCCAAATCATGTGTGTTCTCATTCTCGAAACTCCAGTACTATTTTATTATTATTGTTATTATTTTCTTCCAATTAAGTAATTTACCTACTTTCAATAGTTTATACTTCTTTAATGAACAATCACTTGTACGCTCCAGTATCTTAAAAAAATGATGTGTCCGTATGAGCCAAATAACTTATAAACATGGTACAGCCAACTGCAAAGTGAAGTGAATTGAAGCTGCAGTGCATACTTTTGGGAACTGGGAATTAGCATAGAAGAGACAGATGCAGGCAGACGGCCAGCTGGTTTGCTGTCCAGGAGAGTGCTGCACAAGCCCAACTGGGAGTTTCTGCTTCAAGCAGATAGGACCCAGCACATGGACTATGAGGTCTCCCTGAATGTTCATTTTAATTTAAAAGAAGATCCATCCTTTGACCTGGCGTTTCATGGGTTTGCATTGCCTTTTTACAATTTCTTTGCTGTGTGGAAGAGGGTTAGTAATTACAAAATTGAATGTAATTTCTGTGATATTTTGCCAATGGAATTTTAGCAAAGTTATTGCTGTTTTTACTTTTAAGAAATAATATGAGAAAAAAAAATGTGCTGCATTTGCTGCAAGTGATGTGATGTTGAGTAACCCATTTCTCATGATTATGTCTTTCCCTCATCAATTTAGTGTGGAAATGTATGGACAGAGTGAGGTGGTTATATTTCCAAAGTATATGGCTTGTAACAATTACTGCAGCCAAGTCACAAGGTTTTTAAAGGTAGATACTGAATTTACTAAGTCTATGGTTTAAGCTGTCTTTGTAGATAAGAAATCTATAGTGAATTACATGCTTGTATTTTAGAAGTCTTCCTTTTCTGTTCTTACTTGCCCCTTACTTTTCCATGAGCTCAGAGACTTTTTTACCAAACAATAAGGCAATCTATAACATTGTCCCTTAAATATTTCTCACCATTTCTCTGCTGCTTTTAATGTAAACAAAGATGAACAAATTGGTCAACCAAATATGGTTGAGACAGGATGATGTCATTGGGACACAAGGAAATACTTTTTATTTGTTTTAATGTAAACAAAGATGCAACTACGCAAAATAAAGCAAGTGAAAATTGTGATTGCGTTTCTCAAAGAATTTCCCACTTTAACAAAACACTGGCAACAGTGCTACAATCTCATTGCCTCTGTGGAGGTAATCCATAAGCAAAAACATAGCATACACCAAATGTCATCCAGAATGTAAACAATCCACAGTTGATATTCTTACTCTTGGAGACTGGACATTTCTAAGCAGTGATAAGCAGAATGACTTGTGTTATGTCTGAGGCTGAATGTTGTGCTGTAGCAGAAGTACCTGCAGATCACAGAGAGAGTCATCTACAATAAATTAAGCAATCACAGCCTTTCAGCTGCTGTGAAGAGTGGAAGCAGTCCTTGGATGATATTCCTTCCCTTGCTGGAGGACCTAACATAAAGCAGATTTTTATATAGAATCCAGCCTGTTTCATACAATGAAGTACACTAATGAATTAGTGACTGAAGAGCTATACATCATACTTCTTACTTTGTTTTGCTTTGAAGTGTGTGATGCAGCTATTTTATTGTTAGAAATTTGAAATTTAGTTAGAAATTGGTTGAGTAATAAACAAAAAATAATTTACAGTGACCTTACAGAAAGTTGCTGGTTTGTTAATAAATAGGAATCATTGTATTTTTATTCTGAATCAGATGTCCAAAAGGTGGCAGGTGGCTTTGAAGCAGTAGAACAGACTGCCTGTTCTATCTCCAGGAACATCTGGTAAAATTACTGCCACATTTGGTGCAATACTTAGCCATGAGAGCAATGAGAACTTCTGTCTTTAATGTGTGGCTTCCTTAACTGCATTTTGTCATGCGGGCTCATGATGCAGGTCTGTATGGTTTTAAATTATGGAAGCTGTATTTCTTTGTGCTAGGCGGTGCATTTTTTATGCTGTACTTCTGTTTACTTAATACTTCTACAGTTTTATAGACAAAACAGTATCAGAAAAATTCAGCTCACTGCTGAAATCTGAATGTTACATGAGAAATCAGGATTCCTTGGGTGGCTCATCCTCTGTTTTTTCATCATGAGTTTGAATGGAGGAAAGCATTAATTTTTTTAATACACATTCAAGGTGGCATTGGGGATATTGTAAAAAGAAAGAAAGAAAAACTTTGTGTGAAAAATGAAGTGTGGTGCTTCCCAGCAGTCCAAGAGATAGTTACAGATCTGTAGACAAGCCAATAACAATGGGGATTCTGAGGCACTTATACTTTTAGCAGATGTTGGTAGTGCTGTGTAAGATGCTGCAGCAGCACTATGTGAATGTAAAAGTAAACTATCTATGTGATTAAGAGTATTTAAAGAATTGGAAGTTCCCTCCTTACATAATAGTATATGATTTCTTTATGACAGTTTTAGATCAATAAGAAGCAGGAATTGAAGATACACTTGGACTCATTAGCTCCCCCTGGGGAACATTTGGGCTCAGAAGTGTGTGCAAGCATTAATTATGAGGACCATAACTCTTCCTTTTTTAATGTCAGTGATGATACATCAGAAGCCAGCTAACAGCTAAATTCATTTTTGTGTTTGTGACTGTCAGTTTGTGGCCTACATGATTAAAAAACAGATGGCAAATGTCTGTTGAGTCCTGGGGTTGATATAGGCTTTTCTGCTTTATTTTTTTATGGTACAGTATTGTGTTCTGGGCAGAATGCATACTGGGACTGGATAATGGCATAGCAGCTGCTCTGCTGCACTTTGTGAGAGAGAGAGAGAGACAAAAACTCCCAGAGCACCAGTGATCAAAGGGTTGTGCCCATTTTGCTTGAAAAAAAGTCAGAATACATATATATCTGAATTTCAGAAATATAGTTGACCCTTCTGTCAACTATGTGGAGGACCTTCTGCACCTTGTTAGAAGAGGCCTGGCAGCATTCACTGTTACAGGCTACCAGGTTTTGTCATGAACTATGGGTTTACTTGGAAAGTACTAGTGGAGAAAACTCTGAAAGACTGAGCCTAAGATCATGAGCATTGACTTGCTTTTGAATGTCTTCACGTTTAGGAGTTCAGAGTATTACTGATATTTGTAGTTTCACAAAGAAGGCAGTTCTTTCACAGATATTTTTACAGCATTTGTTGGGTCATTAGGAGTTAAGATGGTTCAGCTTTCAGCAGAAGATACATAGAACCAAAAGGGCAGATCTTCTGCTACCAGCTTACAGAGAGCTGTCTCTGTCAGTTAAAATTAATCACATATATAAAAGCTAATAGTTGAAGTAGCCTAAAGACTAGACAAGTCCACTTCTTAAGTTTTAATGTCTCAGGCCAGTGGATCTCTAACATTTTTTTAATGTTCAATGTATCATGTTTCTATAAATACAATCAATGATTTTAAGTTTGTGAGAAATTAAACCATCAGTGCTTTTTATCACAACTGTTTAGTTCTGTTAGCTGGATAAAGAGCTGTCAATGAGCTGATGGAGATTTAAGTTTTACAAGTTTTTCCTGAGTGAGGGGATTTTAATAATGGTTAAGACACTGTACACTGACTCTTTACTTGTATGAGTGACTCAGTCTGAAGGGGGCAAGCTCAATCTGAAACCATGTAGCTGCATGGTAGGAACAAGCATTGCCTTTTAGTAGAAGAAATGTACATTGTGAAATAATGGGTAGTGGCATGGTACTGTACAAATTCATGCTCATGAACCACACATTGTACAGCAGCCATTTAAGTAAAGTAGCTGAAGACCCATTATCCTTTACTCTTAGTTCCAAAAGAAAAGTAGGCTGTAAAAATATAAATAGGCTTATTTTTGAAATCAATGACAAAATCTGTTGTTTTTAGATTCTGAACATGTCAAACATATGTACAAATTTTTGTAGTATGCTTTTTTTCAGAGAATAAGCCCTTCCCGCTCCTTTCATGGAACACAAAAAGAAGTCTTATTTTTCTCCTTTTCAGCATGATATGTTTATCTGAATACAACAAAAAATATGCATCAGTACTCATAAATTTGTTGTGTTAGGCTCTGCATAAATAAATAACCAGAACTCCCTATCTCTGAACTACAGATTTCAAATGGTTGTAGAAAATCACATTGGTTTCTGATAATATGTAAGTTTATAAATTATTTCCCATATAAATGAACCAGTTATCATGTCTAATAAAATATTAAAAGTATATTACCAATACATTTTTTGCATACATTTAACAAGAAAGGATGTTGTGACATTTAGCCATTCAGCTGAAGAAATGATCAAGTCCTTGGTGTTTTTGCTCTAAGTCTCATTCAGGGAATACCATTAATGATTTTCTTTTATCTTTTTTTCTTTCCTTACTTTCCCCCTCCCAATGATTTGGTTAATTATTTCAGTTACATGTTTTCACTTGGCATCCCTTGGAATCAAAGGTGCTATCTCAGCAATATGTCAAAACAAGTGACACTGCAAAGGCTGGACTAAGGCTTGACATGACACTAAATGAGGAACTTTATCTCTTGAGACATCTGAGTGGATTAGATTAAATGAACTTTAAGAGGAACTTTAGAGCTATGAACGTAACCCACACGATCCATAAATATTGAGTGTATCTGCAAATGTGCACTGTCTAGCACTACTGCTTTCTTTCAAATTTATATTAATTCTCTTTAAGAATTGCCCCATGTCTGTATAAACATGCATAAATTAAATAAAACAGCAAAGAAGTAAAAGAGAAAGGCTTTCACAAAATGTGGAAAAAATATAAAGGTAGCTTAAAGTTACCTCTTCTGCAAAAACCACCAGTGATTTTGGAAATTAGTCATACCAAAAATAATATGACTTGTTATGCAAGTAAATATTCTTGTATAGAGAGGATATCTAGAAGTTTTGATTGACGCTATGGTCTCAGAAATTACCTTCAGTGTGCCCAGATCATCCCTACTTGAGTTAATTTTGTGATGGAGGTGTGTTGAAGAGGAAGGAAGACTTTAGTTTTCTTCTCTAGTCTTTTTGTGGTTTCTACACTGTGTGGGTCTGAGGCACTTTGGCTTGGGGATCCCCCCAGAAATCTGGGTGATCTGCATTTGACTTTGCTCTTTGAAATAATGTGATTTTTTTTTTCTCATGTCAAACAGTTTTGTGTTTTTTTGTAAGTCAGAAATTTCTGTTGCGAGAGGTGAGGCAGCCTCTTCTGTGACATGCAATAAGCAAATGTGAATGCTGTGTAGGTGTGAGTTGTGTAAACAGTGTGAATTGTGAAGAGGTGTGAACTTCAATGTGTAGGAAATTGTCTACAGATCCTTTTTGTTTATAAATTTGTTACTTCTATAGTTTAGCACTGACACACAATTTTCCTATCTTTTTTGAGTAGTTAATGTCTTATGTGACAGTATTTGGATCTTCCACATGAGAAATAAATTCCACATGAATTCACCTCACCTGACTTCAGCTACATAAATAGCAGGCCTTCATGTTAAGGTATTTATCTAGGCTCCCCCTATAACTAAGAAATGACTTGAGATGAAAGATTTTTCCCCTTTATCAGAAACACATTTTTTATGTGTGTGAGTGTGTACAGGCTGCTATAGATATCGTCTTCATTAACTGCAGAGTAAGGCTAGATGACTTACACTATAGACCTGCTCTTAAAATGAATTAAGTGAGGTGAGACAGAAAATTTACTAATTAACAGAGTTAGTTCCTTAACTTTAAGGTCATGCTCCTTCTGCATTCACAGAGATCAAAAGGTAGAATATTCAGATATGAAAATTTATAGAACCTGTGGCTAGGTTAAATTTTTGTGTAGGAAACTGGAGACACTGAAAGAGATCCAGAAAATCGATACTGTGGGCTATATAATTTTCTGAAGCACCCCCCAGCAAATGCATGCCATAGTCAAGAATGCATGTTAAATGTAGTTGTTGTTGTTATTAGACATACTTCACTGACTAGATATGTGCAAAATTTAAATAACAATGTTCTGCCATTTCTACAACAGTGTTTTACATACACAGTAGGAGGTAAAATATTTTGTCAAGCTGCCCATTTTCAACTAAAGCAAACTAAATTAATTCTCATATTTAGATTTATAACCACATAGTACCCTTGTATGATGTATCATACTGAGTTCTGACATAAAAAGTTGTTAATGAAAATTTTGCTTTCAGATTGCTGATGAACTTTCCATTTTTCACTAATCTTGGACATTTTGCTAATCTTACACAAAATCACTATCCATAAGCAATATTATTTTGAGAGAAGTTGTGTTGCAGTGTATTCTGTGAAACTAAAAGCACATAATGCACTGTTGTCAAAGCAGACTATTTCCAGGGCCTAGGCTGTAAGAAAAGAACTTGTAAAGTTGAAGTTGCAGGTAAAACCTGTCTTTATTTCAGACTTCCTGTAGCAAGGGGGGGTAGAGCCCTTCGAAATCTTCATTCATGAAGCCAAGCCATGATGATGATGATGATGATGATGATGATGATGATGATTTCAGACTAGTAAACTGAATTCCCCATATTTCTAGGGGTAGTGGGAAATTGTGAGACATTAATGACCTTAGTGGGACTGCTCACTGGAAAAGATATTATTTAATATGTGTAAGAGTCATGTCTGCCAAAACCTAGCATTTTTATGTATTTTCTGGTTGAGAAGAGAGTAATTCTCTTGAGATTTCAAAATGTTTTGTAGGTCTACTTGACTTAAGGGTGTAAATTATGATAATTTGGAGGATCCAATTCTCTTCCCAGTTTTACCCAATATCTTCTGTTTGCCTAAGCACCTTTTCCTTTCTTTAATGACAAAAATAAATATGTCATTTTTTCTTCTAAGTAATTCAAAGGTCAACAATCGATATTTTATTACAAACATAAATTGTCAGTAACCCCTGCCAAATCTGGCATTTGCCTTGAAGAAGAATAGCTTCTGCCTTGAAGCAGGAACAGTATCTGCTTAGCTCTGTTGACAGAATACCAGAGAGACCTTTCACATTTTAGAAGTCTTTCTTATCACCATAAAGCCTTTAAAATGTCTAATATAGCCTAGTTTTTCTCCTGGAGTAGTAGTCTAAAGCAACCTTCAACTGCATCCATATACAGATGGATCATATAAAGGAAGCATTCATCTGAATATAACCAGGTCTTGTTTTTGGATAGTCTAAGGAAATCCTCAACCACATCCAATTATAGATGTATCATATGAAGAAAGTACTCATTTAAATACAGCTGACAGGTCCACAGATAACTAGAAACTGGTATATCTTACCGCTGAGGTAGCATAGGCCACAGGATTTCATCACTGACCCCAACAGTCTACAGAAAAATTCCTTCTAGGAAGCAATCCAGCCTTGATTTATAGAAATAAAAAAAAAAAATCTGTTGTTCCCTTCAGGCATATTGGCAAACAGTTTCATTTTCTCTATAATTTGCTTGTATGATATTTTAATTTGGTCACATTTATCAACTCTATATGAAACATATGCCTTCTGGGATAATAGTTCTGAGGGGTTTTTTATAAGTAAATCATTACAATGGAGACGAAGTAATTGTATGCTATGATGGTTTCTTAAAATAGGCTGCAATATGCTCTACATGGTACACAGCAGAATGTTTTCTTTGTATTCTAGCTTCCTAGATATGCAAAACATACACAATATAACTCATAAGGTGCCATCACATGTTCACAGGTTGAAGGATGCTAACAGTGATTTTTTTTTATTTTTTTTTCTTTTAATTTTATTTTTGGTTTGGTTATTGGACCACAACATGTTAGTAACAGCCTTTTTGGCAAGTTCTCTAATATTTATATTTACTTTGTAGAAAATCTCTGGTCCTTTGCTAGGTTTGTGGAAAATAAATTATCACGGTTTGCTAGAAGTTCTAAAGACTGAGACAAATCGTGTGTTGGTGAGCAGGACAGTTTAGGATGTTACACAATTTAGGGTTCTGGCCATGCATGATGATAGCCCTGTATATATTTCAGCATTCAGATTTGTTGCATTAACTTTATTTTTCTGTTTAAGACTGTAACTGAAGAACTAGGCTACAAAGTGATTACATTTATTTTTTAAGATGACAGTGAACATGAGCAATGCTAATCTTTTTATAGGCCATGCTTTGCTCAGCTTAAAACTTGGCAAAGATGAAGGGTTTTTTTTGGTTCATTTGTTTTTGTTCTGTGATAGAAATGAAAAAGCAAGTACTTTGGATACTGTAGGCTATGTATCATTAGAATATCCAGAAAGAATATATTACCTATGGAAAGCTTAGAGAAGTTGGCCTTGTGTGCTCTCTGTATAAAATTTCAGGATATCATTTTGTCATGTTAAGGTGTTTTCTATTTGTTTCTTAAAAGTAATAACCTGACATGGGAAAAGAGAAGAGAGGTCTTCTGAGTTTCAAACTATTATGAAACTGAATGGGAAGAGAATTCAAAATCCCTTGGTGATCTTTCACATACCCGTAAATATGTCTTAAAGGATGCTTTCTGTAATAAATCTCTATAATATAGGTCTTATGCCTGTCTTAATATTATAACATCTGTGAGCAAAATAGACACGAGCTTGTAAAGGGATTCACATAAGAGACTGTCTTCAAAAGTGAGGTCTGTAGTATGCAAATGCAATGCTTATAGTTGCAGTATTTGGTGCAAAGATTGTGGGAAGTCANAAAAGGTGTTTAATGCATGACATTAGAAATTATTAAAAAAAAAACCACAACAATTTTTATTCTGGTTAAATCTTTAATTCACTAGTCAAGATTGTTTTACCTTCAGGCTTACTCTCTCCTACTTTAACACTTGTACTTTCAGTATTATGTAAACAAATATTGTGTAACATCTCGAAAATACAGAAAGCAAAATACAAACACTTATCAAATATATCTAGAAAAAATTAAGGCATATTGGAATAACCAGTCAATGTTATTACATTGCTTTATCGATAGGGGTTGTAAGTAACATAACTAGAGCTGCTTGAAAATATTTTTACTCCGGTTTTGCAAAAGTGCCTCAACCTCATTCTTTCAGTTCAGGAATAGATCTTCATAAATAGTGAAGTTACTGCTATGAATCTAACTACTTTAAAAAAAACCAATTTGGACACGGGTGAGACGTAAGTATTGTTAAATTGCCATCAATCTTTGCCCCCCTATCACTGTTTCTTTTCCTAGGTGTTCAGAACCATTCAAATGCTGCCATCCCAGAAACAGCAGCCTAGTTAGAACACTAGGGTACAGAAACATAACTGCTTTACAGTGTATTTTGCTTTTTCCCCTCACACTTTTAGTTGAGAGACTTTTCCTCCACTTCAGTATTGAGCTAAATTAAAAATTCAAATGGAATTATTTGATAGATAATTCACTTCAGTTTTTTTCCCTCATCAGCTGAAGACATATATGTCAATAATGTTTTATTTTTCCTTTTCGTTCTCAAACATGTACTAAGTAGCCAGATGTCATTGTATTGCATCTGGACCCTGTATTATCTGCAAAAGAGTAATTTTTAGGTTTGTTTGTTTGTTTGTGTTTTTTTGGGTTTTGGGTTTTTTTGTTTGTTTTTTTAATGTTACGGTTAAGACAGCATGTTTCAACCAAAGTCCAGAATATTCTTGGATCTACATGCTCTAAGATAATGAAAGATATGAGTTTAAAAACAAAAGCTTGAGATTTACTGAAAGACAGTAGGATGCACAGACATGAGAAGCTGAGTTCTTATACTAGCTGGTTTATGGTGTCAATGAGCTTGGATAGTAAAGTAGGATTTAGTACTTTAAAATTTCAATTAGAATAGTAAGAAATAATACAACATATTTGGCACTTAAAAAAAAAAAAAAGTATTAAATAATAAACAAGAACTTATCATGTCACCAGCCAGAAAGTACAACGTTGTGAGTCTGGTCAGGCTTATCAGACCGAGAAAGGGCCCAGGCTAGTATTTGGGTGGGGAAGCCAGAGGGTGTGGTACCTGTGAGGCAAGTGTTCCAGAGCATGCATCTCTTTGCTTGCAAGCCCCAAGCTGGACCAGCCAGTGAGGAGAGTACCAGTGGCAAGGGTAAGCAGGCCTGGGAACTGTTCATGGGTGTTGGACAGTCATGCTGGTATTTGAGGGATCTGCTAATGTGTGTGTGAGTGAGAACCAAGAGCGCTGAAGGTGTGCTGTCAATACTGAGCTTCTGTCTCTACTGGCCAAAGAGAGGAAAAAGACTTGGCTGTCTGTGCTTGTGTTCATTTTGGTCCTGCATGTAGGTGGCGTTGAAGGCAGCTCCTTTTCTGTGGCAGTCTCTGTTGGTGTCCTGTATGTTTGAGTGTGTGTTTGGGAAACATGCTCAGCATCACTACTGTTGAACTTGCAAATGAGAAAGGAGTGGCTGCATCTCTTGACCAAGGATGGAGATCTCTGGATCTCTGGCCTGGACTCCAGGGGCTGTAAGGAAGAGTGTCTTAATAGCACCCCAAAGCTTATGCAGGCAGTGGCCATTTCTGAAACGCTTTAACAAAATGTAATCAGAATATTTATAAGCAGCTCCCAAGATTTCCTTGTACTTTTTCTTTCTTCACAAAAAGCAATTATATTGCTGGAAAAGCACATTAATCCCCAAAGATTGTTATCGTTACAATTTTATATTATCATCTAGCCATAAACATAAAGAAAATCTCTACAGAGCTGTTAAAAGGAAAGTGTTTCTGATGAAAACACAAAAAAGTCACTACAAAACACACCAGAAAATCCAAGAAAACTTAATATTGTTGTGAATAAATATCAAGGTCAAGTTTATGGTGCAACAAACAGATTAATATTAATGACAGATAAAATTTAGTTCCATCTATCAGGGCATTAGATTTCCTAACCTGATCCCTGGCCGCTCAGAAAATTTCTCTGTATTCCATGAGGGTGGAGGTTGGAACTAGATGATCTTTGAGGTCCCTTTTAACCCAAACCATTCTATTATTCTATGATTCTTCCCAGGCTACCTGCCCTTGGTTCTACCCTCTGTAAGCTTCCTTTTTATGTTTCAGTGTGTACAGAAGCTGCTTGTTTGATTTCCACAAGGTAAAATAATCTTATAGCACCTGTCATAAAGGTACCATAATCTACTAAATAACTGCCTATTCATATTCTATGTATATAATAAAAACATTTGAGTGCTTTATCCAAATGTAAAATTCCACAACTGGTGTACTAGCTGTTCAATCTTCAGAGCTCATATCGTGTTCCATTGAAGACTGGAAGAGTGGCTCAACATGCAAGTTTTCTAATTTTTTTCTTCACACTGAATAAAGGAATTACAGCATGGGAATCTACCTTAGTAAATAATAAGTGACAATTTTCCAACATACTTTTGCTTATACTGCATAGATTAAATGTGTATTTTGGCATTCACTCTAATTTGCTGTGCAAAATAAAAAGCAAAATTTTTTTGTAAGAGAAGCTAATTCATATTATATTAGATATTAGGCATGATATTAGGCAGCTGTTATAAAAGATACAAGGAAGTTTATATTGCAGAAATTTATAATATTTATTTGCATGAGCTTTCATCTTTGACATACTGTGCTTTAGCTTTCATAATTGCCAGTAACTTTTTCTTCATATTACAGAATTACTGAATAGCTTTCTTTGGTGCACCTATTACCTTTTGTGACTCTGTAGTCAGGCATTTTCTGTGGGTATCACAGTTCCACTGAACCTTGAATAAGTGAATCTAAGAAAGGTTGATGTTGGAAAGGATCTCTGAAGAGTAAGTAGTCCAATCCCCTCTTCTCAATCAGGGCCACCCAGACCTAGATGTCCAGGATCATGTCCCTCCTGGATAGCCTGCTCTAGATGACCCTTCCTTGGCAGGAGGATTGGACTAGATGGTCTCCAGAGGTCCCTTGCAATCCTAATTATTCTGTGATTCTGTGTTTCTTAAATTTGGTAATTAATTGCTTGCTAGCTATTCTCTTCATAATGGCCAATAAGTTATAAATTGTTAGGAGATATAGCTCTGATCAAGAACTGTTTAGTGAATGTAATTATCAATGTGGTGGGAGAAGATTTGGCAAAAATTAATATTAGTTCTTTTTTCTAAAACCATTCTAAACTGATTTAAATATCCTGGCGTGAAGGGGTCAAATAGTCCCTGTAGTACAGGATTTCAACAGTCATACTGAGTGATGTGAAAAGTTTGATGATTGCATGCAAAAGTATCTGAAGCATTTAGTAATGTAAATATCTAGGGTAAACTAACTCTATTAAGACCCTATCCTGAGCTACAGAAACTAAAATTTGGTATAAGACTTGAATAATTTAACTGTGTTCCCCACCAACACTTCTTTCTATTAAATTTATGTATATTTTGAAGGTGCATGTCCAGTCCCTTTCTGAATCTTTTTATGTTCCTCTCTCAAGTACAGTGCTTTAAATGCCTTAAATTCCCTTTGCTGTTTTTCTCCCTTTCTTTTAAGAAGTATGACTAGAAAGTTCTGCATGTTATTGTTTCTGTACTGTGCTTTCTTATTTTGTTGTGTGTCCTCTTATTCTTCTCCTTTCTACAATTAGAAAGGAAAAAGTCCTAGTCTCCATATGAGACTTTTTTCCATCTTCTTAATCATCACTGCTATCTTACTTCACACTATATCTGGTATTTTTCCATAAATTGAGGAACAATTTAAATTCAGCTACAGCAATGAACCAGAAATTTAGTTACATCTAAATACCTCAGCAAAAAGGCAACAACAATAATTATGGAAACCTTATCTACCATACAAGGTCAATTTTTGCTGATGCTTCTATTTAGAATAATCAACTCTGCCTCTATATAAGCAAATGAAGGCTAGTGAGCATGCAGAACTGAAGCACAACTACAATATAAATTGTTTAGGACCTCATCCTGCATAAGTGTCATATATATTTATTGTTCACTGAAGTTAATATGTACCCCGGTCATTCAGTGACACTTTAAAGCATGAGGGCCTTATTCTGAATTAATCTTTATTTTTGTTTTATCTGTAATAATAACTTCAAAAGAAGAACTAGTAACCATAACAACTACAATTTGCTGCATTTCAACTGTTTCATTTCTGTAAGCATTGTAATAGCTTTGGCTTTTCAGTGGTTGAACACATTTGATTTAATGCTCCCTTCACATTCACCGGTGTAGCAAGAACAAGTTTTGACCTGATCCCTCAAATGCACAACTCTCAAATTTTTCGCTGGAGTTTCAGTACTGACAATTGTTATTAAACTGTTCAAAAGGATGAAGAATCAAAGAGAAGGAGAGTATGAGAAAGTTAAGCAAAAAGACCAAAACCTGGTGCAAAATCTGACACTTATTGTCATCAGTGATATAGATTGATCTTCATTAAAATCAAAGTTTTCGTTAACACACAAGGAGTAACTTCAAATTGTAACTACATGGAGTACTCTTTCAGTAAAATAAATGTGTTTGAAATGAACATTTTTTAGAGTTAAAAGTGAATAATTAAAAAAACTCAAACTGCATACAGAGGAAAAAAATCCATGCACTAGTTAAAATTAAGGACCAAAGACATTAAAGGAACAAGGATAAATTATTTGTAAATGCTGCAGAAGTTGTTTACTGACATGTTATAAAATTGCTTGGAATAAATTATAATCAATATTTAAAGTAGTTTATCATCTATATGTACATGTTTATGTATATATAGGTATATGTATATGTTTCCAATATAATGTATGTAATATACATACACATAACTTAGATTCAGTAAATATTTTATAGCATGGGTATACATATACTCTGAAATATGATAAAATTCAAAAGAGAAAAAAGACTGAACAAATCTTAGTCTTATAGAGCATAGTGAAACACTATTGGCTGTAAGTATGTAACTTTAAAAAAAAGTAATGTTCAAATGCTATGTGTCATTATGTGTAAAAATATAATAAAGAAGAAAGGATAAAAGTTAATTCAGATTTTGAAAATACACCAAAACTTGAAAGTATTCCAGAGATTTTGAGAAGCCAGATATTAACAAAAGTGTGAAAAGGCCATTTAAAATATAAACCCAGTATATATTATTAAAAATATATGTCCTCAAGGGGTGTGATTTTTCTATAGCGATCAATGAATAGGATTCAGTTCTCAGCTTATCCTTCCTCTCTATGGCTATTAATAATAAATGATTCTTACAACAGATGAATTTTTGTCAAAACTAGGAGAATTTTCAAAATTTGCAATTTTTTCACATTCCAACTAGTAATGGTTAGAATTACTGGGGTGGGGAAAGAAGGGAAAGTAAATAATAGACAGAAAATAGAAAGAATGCCTCAGAAACAGTTACAATCTCCAAAAACTGATTACTTACCTGCGTGTGGATCAACTTTGTAGTTCATAAATCAACTCTGGGATAAAGAAAAATAGTATATATTTTCCTCATTTTAAGATACGCTTTTATCTTATATCCTTGACTAAAGAACTTTACTCTAGTAAAGCTAGATAATTTGTAAACCAGAATTGTGTGGGTTTA
Source organism: Pachyramphus minor (assembly GCA_013397135.1). NCBI lineage: Eukaryota > Metazoa > Chordata > Aves > Passeriformes > Tyrannidae > Pachyramphus > Pachyramphus minor. The sequence goes on along the minus strand of VYXB01003274.1, from coordinate 91,263 downwards.
GGTACTCAAAAGAAAAGTGACCCTTAGAGTCATGACATGCTTGACTTCCATGAAAAGAAAGACACAGAACATTGTGCCTTCTGCCAGTTGTCTTCTGGTTTAAAGTATCTAATGGCTGACAGAATTTTTTTTTGCCAATTAATTGTCTGGAATAATTCCCACACAGCTTTCTTATGTGGTATCTTCTCTATGTGTTCTTTAATCAGATGGTCATGTTCAACTGCCTATGATTTCCTGCAAAACAGTTCATAATATTAAAGTGCAGTTAATTAGAGAGAGAAGGTAATCTTGCTAAACTCAGCCTAAGGATATTCTTTGTTTTCAAAGGATTGATTTCTTATCTGAATTTGACAATTGGATTATTTAAATTTGTATTGACTTTTGCCAAGCTGTTTAAATGTGTAGCTTAAAATTTAGCTTGTAGTTTCACCAACTTGTTAAAACTGATTAGCTAAGATGATAAAATCAACTCATTGTATGTTTAAACAATAATGAGCTGTGAGTTAGTGACAAGGAAGATGTAAGAATCTGAGATCAATATTTAAGTTCCTCCTGTGTTCAGATGAGTGGTAATTGCTGAAGCTTCTTGGCTTAAAAATTTTACCACTTCTTTGCTAGTCCTACCTTCCATCTCATTAGTGAAAGCTCAGTCTCTTTTAATCTCTCACCATGATTTTTTCCTCCATCTTTTATTGGCTTGTCATTTTGCAGATCTAAAAGCTCAAAGAAATAAAAATAATTGTGCTTCACAGGAGAATGTCTAGGTAGGGCAGAGGCAAAAACAGAAGCACTCAGTGCTTTCACCAGAAAAGTGAACACATAGTGGTGGATTATGATTTGTTTTTCTAGGACTCTCTATGTCACTTGCACAGTAGTCTCATGCAGACCTGGGCCCTATCCCCTCTGGTCCAACGTTTACCAGCCCCGTGGACTCAGGAAACAGGACATTTGCTCCAGCTGCTCAGTGTGCCTAAGTCCTGGCTGGTGACCTGGCCCCCCAAGCACCGTGCTTGCACCCCCAGCTCACCTTTCTGCAGAATCTTGGAGATGGCGAGAGGGCAGTTGTTTTAACTATATATTACTTTCTGAAGTAGGCTATTGGCAGAAGTTAGCAATGGCTTGGCTGCTTGTGACATCAGGCTAGTCTTGCTGACATTCTTTGTAGCAGCAGTGAGTGAATGGTTTTCCTAATGGTTTCTAACATATTCTGGTCTTCCACCCCAAATGTGTCACAGAAGTGAGGAGTTCACAAAAGTTACATGGCAAAATAAATCTACTGCTTAATTGGTTTTCCAAGTCAGAACTGGGCAAATGCAGTAGAGGTCACAGATTCCTTGGTCTTTCCCCAGTGATGTGCATCTGTGCTGCCTGATGATAATGACAAACAAAACTCTAGAGGGTTCTCCCGTTGTCCCATTCTGTAAGGATTCTAGCTCATGCATCTCAGCTGTTTATATGTCAGTAGCTGTGGGAAAACCATCCGTGGGGCAGACATTCAATGACATAAATGGAAGTGGTCTTACCAGTTTTGAATATCATCTGCTATTTCAAGTCCGTGATGAAAATGTTGAGAGTCTCATTGTCAAAGGGCAATGACATGGATACACATACGGGAGGCTAAAATGATGCATATGTCCTCCACTGATAGCACTGTACTCTTATCTATCATGCATTTCTGTGGACCTCATCATTGCTCTGCTCACAGGCATGTCTATTCATATTCTGCAGAGTGCAGAGCCCATAAAAATAGAAAAAAAGATCTTCTAGTGAATAAATAATACCTTTTTTGAAAACCAAAGTTTTCTTGTTTGCTAAGGAATTGACATGTGCCTGTATACTGTCCATAATCTTGGGGTGGGTTTTTTTGTTGTGTTGGGTTTTGTGTGTGTGTGTGTGTGTGGGTTTTTTTGTTCATTTGTTTTTTTTTCTGTACAGGTATTTACCTCTGGTTAAGTAAACAGCTGTTATTTCATAACAAGTCTTTGCTACTAATGAATAAAATACCATTTTATCTAAAGAAAAGTAGGGGGACAAAGCTATTTTATAATGAGATGATTAAATCATATTTTAGCTCAGTTGTTTGACTGTCACACCAGTTGAAATTTTCTGCCTTCACTTTTCACATACCTTATGATTCTAGTGTTTGTTGCATCTGTCAGTCAGCCAATTAAATTCACATTGAGAGCAAACATTGTGAGGGAAGAAAGTGTCATTCTAATGAGCTCCTATTATTGTTTACATTCTCGTACAATAAGCGGAATTTCAAAAAAGTATCAGAACCTGACAGCAGAAGGAAAGTATTCTTGTTAGTAAAAACTAAGATGAAGACCTTGTCTTTCTGAGATCCTGGGATTTATCTTCACAGACTGTTAATTTAGAATGTCCTTTATGTTCATAAAATTGCCAAATCTCTCTTATTTTTATTGACATTTTAAATTAATGTAGTCAAATCATTATATCTCAGTGGAGGTGATTTTTTAAAAGTAAGTGATACGCATAGGGTGTGAGAATGATTGTTTTAGTCCTGATCCAATACAAACAGTGAGTTGCTCTACTCATTTCAATTAGGCTATTCATTTACAACTATTTATTTAAAGTAAGAATATTTCTAAATAAAAAGTTTAAAATCATTGACTTTGTAAATTCTTCCTACAGTTACAAGTTAAAAATTAATCTCTGTATCAGAAATAGTGTGGCCAGCAGGACTAAGGAAGTGATTCTTCCCCTGTACTCAGCATTAATGGGGCCACACCTTGAGTGCTATTCTGGGCCCCTCACTTCAGGAAAGACATCAAGGTGCTGAAGCAGGTCCAGAGAAGGGTAACAAAGCTGGTGAAGGGTCTGGAGCACAAGTCCTATGAGGGACTGTGGTCTCCTGAGGGAGCTGTGGCTGTTTAGCCTGGAGAAGAGGAGGTGCAGGGATGACCTTATCGCTCTCTACAACTACCTGGAAGGAGGTTGGAGCCAGGTGGGGGTCGATCTCTACTCCCAGGCAACAAAAGACAGAATGAGAGGACACAATCTTAAGCTGCACCAGGGGAGGTTGAGGTTGGACATTGGAAGAATTTCTTCACAGAAAATGTGATTAGACATTGGAACAGGCTGCCCAGGGAAGTGGTAGAGTCACCATCCCTGAAGGTGTTTAGGGAAAAACTGGACACGGCACTCAGTCCCATGGTCTAGTTGACATGGTGCTGTTTGGTCACAGGTTGAACTTGATGATCTCAGAGGTCTTTTCCAACCTAATTCATTATGTGATTCTCTGATTCTATCATATTCCATAAAAAACCCCATAGGCTGACAAGCTGGACACTGGACAAGCTTTACAAAGAAGCTGCTATTGTTTTTATTTAAAAAACATATTTCTTCTGACAAGAACTTCAGCAATTCATGTCTCTTCTGGATGTCAGTCTCCAGCAGAGTCCTGGGTAGAAATACTTTCTCATGCTATTTTGACTTTAGAGATTTCAAATTTTATTTTTGCTTTTTGCACTGAAGCAAGCCCAAATATATTCAAAATATAAAGTAGTAAGGTTTAGAAAAGGAATGAGATAAAAAAATCCTGATTAGTCTGATGGAAACATGCCTTACCTGATGTTCCTGTACCTTGAACTGTCACAAATATGAGAAAATGCTCTAAGCAACAGCAGAAGGCCCTTCTTGGATAAATGTCTCTATTGGAGAGACATTTCTGTTATATAAATACTTTGATGTTTATGTGATAGGCTTGGAATCTCTTTTCCAAATTTGCAGTGAAATGTCATGAACAGAAGACAGCTGGCTGTTAGAGAAGGGCCTCCTGTGACAGAAACTGCACTGTTGAACTGAACAGCCTTTTTCTAAGTATTGGTGCTGCTAACAGAAAACACTATAGCCTACATTTGTGTATGCATGTATATGCATCAAACCACTAGTACAACTGATTAAAATAAATTGTTTCATAAAGCGGCAAAAAAAAGCAGATTGCATACAAGCTTTTTGCTATGAGCTTTTTCTTTCTTTTAAAAATACGATATTTTTTTCTTTTTAAAGCAGTCATATAGTGTTCACAAATGCTTCCTGTTTTCCTGTTACAAGAATATTATGTTCACAACAATTCCTAGAATGTCAAACTTTTCTGCTTAACCTTGTCTCAAACAATTTAAGAGAAGTGGTCAACTCATTGTACTTCCACTGACTCCAAGAAACCTACAGTTCTAGACAATGAGAAGAATTGTGTTACTGATGGTGATATACTCTAACTAATCTACATATATTCAGCCTCAATCATAAGATAAATTAGGGCTTTTTTTGTAAAGTATATAAAATTAGGGGATCATACTGGCCCTTCTGATTTTTATTTTCTCTAATCCGTAGCTACATATTTAGTGAGATGAATTGGAAGAATTATATGTATGTAATAATAGAATTTTGCAAAAAATACTGTAAGCAAATGTTATATTAGAGAGGGAATTTAACAACTGACAGCACATGAAATACAGGATTAGGTTAAAGGTCCATCTATCTTGCTAACCTAGAGCAAGCAGTATATGGGAAGGCAAGCAGCAGCTCTGCCAAGCAGCAGACTATGTATGAGTTTCTGTAGAATTATAAGTGAATACCCAACTATTCACTTGAGTGGCTCTCTGAAAGACAGTACTAGTCTGAAAAGAATTAAATCAAAACCAAAGCAAAGCAAGCAACCAACCAGTCAGCCAAGCAAGCAAACAAAGCCCCCAAGCCCCACTGTACCAGAAGGAGGAGGAAGAGAAAAACTTTTTGTTTTTTGTGGGCTTTTCTTGTAAAATGATATTAAAATAAAAGTTTGGGAGTGTTCATTTCAATTTTGACCAGTTTGGACAACAAACATACAGATGTACTGGGCTTGCATGTCAAGGGTTTGGTAGTGGGGTGGGCTACAGAAGCTGCGAGAAACTTCCTGTGTGTGATAGAGCCAATGCCATCCAGCTCCAAGATGGACTCGCTACTGGCCAAGCCCAAGCCCATCAGAAGTGGTGGTAGCACCAGTGGGATCACCCATCTTTAAGAAGAGGATAAAGGTGCTGTTCAATTGCAACTGGAAAGGGGGAGTGAGAATATGTGAGAGAAACAGTCATGAAGACACCAAGGTCAGTGCAGAAGGAGGGGGAGGAGGTGTTCCACGTGCCAGAGCTGAGGTGCAGACCACAGTGAGACAGGCTGTGTCCCTGCAGCCCATGTTGATCCATGGTGGAGCAGAGATCCACCTACAGCCCCTGAAAACCCTGAGGACACTGGAGCAGGTGGATGCCCAAAGGAGGCTGTGACCCCGTGGGAAACCTTTATTGGAGCAGGCTCCTGGCAGGACCTGTGGCCTCATGGACAGAGGAGACAGAGGAGCCCAGGGTGGAGAAGATTGCTGGCAGAACTTGTGACCCAAGGGTGAACCCATGTCAGAGCAGCCTGTTCCTGAAGGACTGCACCCCCCAGATGGGACCCACATTGGAACAGTTCATGAACAACTGCAGCCCATGGGAAGGACTCGTGTTGGAAAAGTTTGTAGACAGTCTGCCATAGAAGGGACTTCACAGCAGGGGAAGGAGGATACCTCCCCTGAGGACGAATGAGTAGCATGAACTGAATGTAACCACCATATCTCACCCCCCCCTGCACCACTTGTGGGAGAACATCACTTGTGAAGAGAAAATCACGAATTAAGTCAAAGCCAGAAGAAAGGGAGAGGCAAGGGGAATTTTAGGAATTAGTTTTTATTTCTCATTATCCTAATCTGATATGATTGGTTATAAATTAAATTAATTTTCCCCAAGATGAGAATTTTGCCCACGACAATAATTGGTGAGTGATCTCTCCCTGTCTCAAGGGAGAGCCTTTTACTATATTTTCTCTTCCCTGTCCAGCTGAGGAGGGCAGTGATAGAACAGCTTTGGTGGGCACCTGGTATCCAGCAGGGGTCATCCCACCACAACAGACTATAAAGGACAGTTTATTTCCAACATGACCTTGATAAATGCAGCATGACAAAAGATTAGCCTTCCAGATCCATAAAGTATTGTTTTAAAGAACTTACAGTGCCAGTGAGGAAAAGCTCCATGGACAGTTTCCCTAACTTTTTAATTTAGTATGCAATTTAACAACAATTCTATGTTTAAATGACCCAATTTCCACCAAGTGTTCAATTAACTTATCCACAAGGCAATGCTGGATGAAAGGGATGCTGAAAGGGATGAATTTTTTAAATAAATGTAGATTTATGTGTTCCTATGAATTTATATTTGCCCCCAAACTGTTACAACAACAATAACATTATGAACTGAATGTTCATAGAATGCACAATACTTGTATCAGATATGCTGTTCTTTACTTTGTTGGGTTTTTAAGAAATTATATTTTCATCTATATAAAGGCACAGAAAATGTTACACTTCTGAAGGTGGGCAAAAGCTTTTCAAATGAATCTGTGAAGAAGTATGTGTAAACAATATAAAGAATCTGATCAATAGAAAACAGAAGAAAAGTAGGAAAAGAAAATTAAAAGGAATGATGAAGAAGTTAGCCTGGGAGCAGGGAACACAGTTAAGGCTGACTTCACTGTGCATCAGAAACACAGGATCAATAATGCCATTGCTTAATCTGAAGATGAAATTACTTGTGTAAATGTGTTTTGTTATTTTGGGCCTTTGTTCTTATGAGGTTTCAAGACTTTTCTGCTGTTTACTTCTGCATTGCTTATTTTTTTCTTCTAGAACTCATCAGTCTTGTTTGGTTTTCTTTTTTTTTTTCTTTATGGCAAGCTGTCTTCTACAGCATTTCAGTCTTCTACACATTTATCTATACTATGTTATAGAAATATAAAATACAGTAACCATGCACGGAAAAAAAATAATGGTCTGTGTTACAGTTCCATGTATCAGGAAACAAAAAACCAAAGATACCTTTAAGACAAGATACAAGTATGATGTTGACATGAGTTAATTGGAAAGATCCATAATTCATGTAGTTTCATTATGTGATTTGAGCTTTCACATTTTGTAAGAGACTTACTGAACTTAGAGGGCAGCAGTATTGGCTGATGCTCTCAGCTTTCCTTAATGTTTCATATGGATTTTATTTCTTACAGGTATTTAAGCTGACAAAAGTCAGCAATAGGCTCAGTCTTTCTCACCCAAGAAACTGTGAAATCTTGAACTATGTCCTAACTCACAGAAAAAGCCATCACATGCCAATCATACTGTAATCATTAGACCGAAGAGAATGCAAGCACTTCTGTAAAATATATTTTGATTTAGGAGAACCTGCTAAGAGGTCAAAATGTTTCATTTTGAGTGCAGAGACTTATGTATTGTATGTGAATTATGTATTGTATTATTTTCTTCTTTACAGGACTGAAACAATACATAACATTTTGTGTTTGAGAACGGCCTGTTCCTAAGAGCTCACAAAGAGAACTGAATCAAAGAAAACCCAACTGTTCTATGGTTCTAAATCTTTTCTTTTTTCCAGAGAAAGGTCCTTGAATGTCTTTATATACTCAAGAATCTAGGAAATGGAGACAAGGAAATAATGAGACAAGGGCTACAGATCAAAATAGGAAAAAGTCTCCTGAGTCAGAGCAAAGCTCTGGAAGTCTAGAAAATTGTAAGGTTGATCTTTATTTTACAGGAAATCAGAGTTGATTGAAAAACTGTGTCCCTCTAACAGCAAATCCAGTGAATTGATGTGGTTCCTTGAGAGACAACAGGAGTTGAAAAATGGGCATCTGCTATACAAGAAGTTCATTCCACATTTGCAGGTAACATGGTAACTTTACAATGATCCTGACTGCACATATTAATGATGTGTTGTCTGGAACCTTCTCTTCAAATTACTACAACAAAAAACTTGTGTTGAATCATGTCTGATAGTAAGAAATTGCTGACACAGAGGCAGTTTAGAAAACTTTTGAGGATAAAGATTAGACACGAACATTTTCAAATGATTCTCTAAGAAAATACCTTTTGAAATATTAGAGACCATGTCAAACTGTTGAACTCAGCATTATTCACCAAATTTTATAAACTGAATGAACTTGTAGAGGCACTGAGGAGGAAGGGGGATTTTTACATCAATCAGAATGAATATGATAATTGTCTTTTTTGCTTACACATGCATATTACCTTCCCCTTGAGTGAGTAAGCCAGATTAATTTGTTTTATTTCTTCTTCTTAAAGTGATCAGCAATACTTTTATTTTTTTAGCTTCAACTCAGGCGCAAAGAAAGACTTTGTTTAGACTGATGGTAGAGTGAAAGAAGACAGAGGAATGGTCTCCTTTACTTTGGGTCCATTTTTTAATGGATCAGTCAACCTGCCTTGTCTATCCGCAAGTTTCATAGTGTGACAGCTTTAACCTTTAATAGATAACTAAGAGTTGATGATCTTGGAAGAACACAAGCATTTTGAATTTAGGGATGACTGAACTCTGAGGATTACATTCAGTTAGTGACACCGGATAGAAACTACTTTTGTATAATTTTGGGATTTTCCCCTTCAACTTAAATATCTTTCTTTTCCCTTAAAAGCATATCATAGTTCCTATAATTTAAATAAATGTGGAAATAAGTGAATAAGGAAAATATGAGGAAGTTCAATTTGGTTCATTTTAGTAGATTGAAACTTTCTTCTCACTTTGATTTTATAGTTAAGATTTGAATGGTATTTTGTAGTTATTATGTTTTTATTATTTTGTTTATATTTTACAAAACCTGATTTTCAAATGCAATTTTTGTGTATTAAATGAACATTTGAATTAAAAGATTGTTGGAATGTCATGTACATTAGATATAGTGACTCCAGCTGTGGAAGCAGAATAACTGAGGTACTAAAGCTCAAGAGCAAATGTAAATAAAAGGACCCTTAACCTAACTAGTCAACCTGTCAGAAAAGTGGCTGCAGTGCAGAATCTTTTAACATTGTATAGCTGCCCTTGAAAATGTTTTTGAAATATTAAAGCATGTATATGAGTAACCATGGGAATTATTGAAGCAGAGCATAAAAAACAATAAACAGTAGAGGAATTTATTTTTTTTAAAGTTTTATTCTATTCCCTGTAAGTCCATGGGGTAAATTTGAAGTTCTTTTTCAACAACAGGCAGTCCTTGCAAAAATAGAGAGAAGAGCATTTTCTCTGCTTCAAAAGGTTTTCTAATGTTTTCCCAAGTTAACACTTAAAAGTGCCTCTTCTGAGGCTTGAGGAAAATTTTAAAGCTGAAAAGACTGAACATCTGCCCCTTGTTCTAGAATCTAGAATTAACTCAGTGGACTAAAGGCACTGTAACTCATTTCTCTGGCATAAATAGATGCCAACAGCTCAAGAGTTGACTAATCAACTTTTTGATTAGTCTAGTTACTCCAGAGGTTCCACTGGCTTTTAATCAAAGAACAGACGATAAAGTGTGTTTAAAGTGCTCCACTTGCACTTTAAAATTACTAGATCACCTTTGAATACATTGCTTATACATGTGATACAGCAGAAAGTAAATAAAAATTAAACAAATTTGTCAAGTGTCAGATATCAGAAAATTTGTAAAACAGACGTAACAGAATGCATAATACTATATGCATCAGAACAAAATGTAAAAGAAATCAAAGCATGAGTGTGTTTTACAATTATTAAGAAAAACAGTTTTAGTAGGCAGTGATCAATTCATTTAGTTGTCAGGGAATGTTTATTAAGTGTAAATAATAAACTAAAAATTCCACAAATATATTTTATCAGTGGTAAAATTATGCTCTCATTCTTGCACATAGAGTTCCATCCTGAAAGGAGTACTGGTAGGAAATCAGGTCTCAGAGGAACTTTGTTCTCTTTTTTGATCTGTCTTTGTTATAACAAGGAAAAAGCTTACAGCACTTTCCAGTAAATTACTTTATCTGCTGATTAGCCCTTTGGAAAGGCATCGTTATGTATTAGAAAACTCTCAGCTGAAATTGGTAGCATCTCCAGTGATATCCAAGCCAGAATTTTAAAAACCTGAAAGATGTCCTGGACAAGGGAGATATATTAGGGCTACAGAACTGAAGCCAAAATGAAAGAGATTTAAGGCACTGGTACAACTTATTTCAGAAATATTTTTAAATGTGGTACATGTACTAAAAGTATGCAAGCATATAAATCAGAAAAAGACTTCTTGCTTTTCCACACACCTTAAAGCAGATCTAAGCTAAATCACAGAATCACAGAATATGGAAGGGACCTACAAAGATCATCGAGTCCAACCCCTGGTCCTGCACAGGACCATCCACAAAAATCACACCATGTGCCCGAGAGTATCATCCAGACACTTCTTGAAATCTGTCAGCCTTCTGTGAGTTCATATCAGTTGTGAAGTTGTCCATTTTCATCACACCTCGTGAAAGTTTCTGCATGATTTTCTTTTATGAAATTGCAATATTAAGATAAAAAATAATATGAATTGTCTTGCAGGACACTCATACTAGAGGACTAAGAAAATATAATAGCAAAATATCAACTTAATGATTAAAGCCAGCAGCTAAAAATAGAGAAGCTAAAATTAGGAGTCTCCATATGAGGAAAAGAGGATGATTAAGAGAGGTTTAAACATAAGGCATGTAAAATGCAAAGAACTGATAAAATTCCACTTATTTTCAGACTAAAATAAAAAACAGTGATGATTTAAGAAAAATAATCACATTCAATGTAGGTGTCAGGGCACTTTTTTCATGCAGAAAATAATAAATGTGTGAAACAGGCTGTCAGGCATAGTTGCTCAGGCAAAAAACACAGGGGTCACATGAGAAAAATGAGATGCCTTCCACAGGGGATGGAAGTACTAAGAATGGATGAACTTAGGCTGAATAACATCCTTCACTCTCTGATGAGATGTTATTTTATTCTCTCAGCTGTTTCTTCTGCAATCATTTAATTGAAAAAGTTGTTCTGGTTGCAGCTTTGTAACATTGTCAGAGGACTTCTTAATTCTGGTCTGGAATTTTTATTCCAATAACATACTTTGAAGTCTGAATATTAGTGTAATGTTAAGCAATGCTGAGCTTTTAGCCCTATTCCTTGAAGTATTCAGGTGAATTAGTGTAATATGTATGAGGGTGTCAGGCCAATCTATGTAATGGTTAAGTGTCATTTAAATGGTACAGTTTGTGTTCTGCTCTGTCTTTTTGTTAGAAGACTTGGGTGCAGAAGAGTCAGGGTTTTAGTGGAACTGTGATTGAAGAAAATGCTGATATTAAGTAATGGTGACATTTTACAAAATGTTTCTTATCCTTTAGTCAGTGTTCTTTTTTTTTCTAACCACAGGACTTCATGACCTTGCAATCACTACTAATTCCAGGGTGGTTTTAATACTTTACAGGGAAAAAAGTTTTATTATCAATGCATATGATTTTTATAGCATTTATAGCATGTGACACCAAAGTAGGGCAGGGAGTACCACTAGATACTCTTGAGGACAGGGCTGTTGTTCAGTGTGACCTAGATGGTATACAGGAGCAGGCCACCATCAACCTTTTAAAATTCAGCCAAGACAAATGCAAAGTTTTTCTTATGTTCCCCTGCAACGACACAGGTTGGAGCCTGGTGGGGGAGAGTATCTCTGCTAGGAAGGACCTGGGGAGTACTGGCAGCAGGGAAAGCAGATACAAGGTAGGAGTGTACCCTGCCATCAGAGCAGATTGATGAGATCAACTTCATGTATACTAACCTACACACTCCTTAGCTCTGTGAGACCACATTTAGTATGCTGCATCCAGTTGGTTTAGTATCCTGCATCTAGTTTGGGGCCCTCCAATGGAGGAAATACATGAATTATCTACAGTGAATTTAACACGGTCCCCAAGCTGATCAGGGGCTAGATGGTGTGAGAGAGGCTGAGAAATCTGGGCTTCCTTAGTGTGGAGAAGAGAGGGATTTTGAGGGCTATAACAACAGGCTGCTGTACTCACCAGCAGGCCACCAAGAAGGCAAAGACATGCCCTCATAGAGGTCCATGGTGGGGGGATAAGAGCCAAATGCCACAAATAGACACAAGAGAGGGTCAATCTAGATGTAACAATAATACTCTGGACTCCATCTTGTTGTGATATTGTTAGTACCTTTGCTTTAGAACCTCTGTGGAAGATGGACTGAGTTCAGAAGGCTTTTGTCTTTGAGTGTGAATTACCCCCCACACTTATACCCAGTAATAATATCGATTGTAGTTTTACAATCTTTCACAAGAAGACTCTTTGTAACATTTTAATACCTGAAATTCATTGTATGTTGTTTTCTCCTTCATTTCTTGCTTCCTCAGATATTTGGGTTTGATTCTAGCATCTCTGGAATGGGATCTCTTTTAGGGGATATTTTGATTTAGTTCATCATTTCACTAGTACATTTAAAAAAAGATTCAATTCTTTGTACTAAAACCTGTCATATTACAGTGACTAACAAGAAGGGATTCAGTGCCAGTTAAGAAATGTTTTTGTAGTTGGAATTGCTGTGTTGCAATTCCAGCTACTTACAGAAGGCATGCAGTCTCCTTCACACTTTCAGAATTGTGACCAGTTGTTTCAACTTCTGTACATTTTTCTAAATTTATTTCAATTCAATGTCTTTTTATACAGCCTTGTTACAGAAATTGTTTGAGAACAAACATTTTATTTTCGTCTCTTTTTTACATAAATACCATGTGATGGATCAACTGAGTAGTTTAAAGGTCACACTTTCATCTTTTGTAACAAAAATACAGGATAAAAAACCAGCAAGAAATCTCTGCATAAAACTTTTGGTTCATTTTGAGTATTCAAAAAAATGTGATTCTTTCAAATATGGAAATTAAATTTACAGTCTGTAATCCTAGACTTCAAATAATACTATTTTAAATCATAAGCCACTTCTGCGTAAGCTAGTTCTGGAACTGGAGTGGCAACTGAAGCACATTGCAAAGATTTTGAAACTGACTGTTTATTGAACTAGGACTAACACTAGGAAACAAACAGGTTGTTGCATCATGACTAATAGACAGCTTACAGAGTTAAAAAATATTTCTGCATATGTGCAGAAATAATAGAGATCACTGCACCATAGACCATATCCTAATTCAGATATCTCCATTGTAACTGAAATTTCTTACGTGTAAAAATTGTGTTTAACCTACCTGTGGAAGAGAAGCAGAGTTACTTTAATATACTAAATGGTCAGTGTTATTAAATGGAAGTGCTGATAGAATTCTGGCCATACATATCCTGTATTATATGAAAGGCGGGGGAGGAATGAAGTTTTATTAAATCTTCAATATCAAGTTAATTTTAATCTTTACTTGGCCTAGAATGATTCATTCAGTGGATATGCTGACATGTTTTCACTTTTGAAGTTGCGTAATGCAAACTAAATACAGACAAAAAATGATATAGAATTATGTACAAAAATTACTATTCTCCATTGTCATAGCTCACTAACGCTATCAACAACAGTGCTGGAGAAGTGAGCCTTCATACCAAGTTGCAGATGGTCTAAGTCACAGTTTTATAACTTTTCAGGATTTCATTCCTAAAAAAAGGTATCATTTCAATCTAAACATAAATAAGGTACATTGACAAATCATAGTAGTGTAAAACCACAAAGAAGCAAGATACATACAGAATAAAAAACACAAACTGCCTGAAATATCCCCACACTGAAGAAAAGGCATGCAGCTCTTCAGGTGAAGTGAACTTTCTGAGCTGAACCCCAGGTGGTAGCACAGAGTTGACCTTAGTGATCTTGCCTCCCAGTAACCTGAAATACTTCTTGACTAAATTACAGTTCATGATAGCTGATATACTCATCCTGAAGTAAGAAGAAGAGCTTTCTTAACAGAAGGAAAGAGAACGGGGGAAGTGCAGAAAACATCGCTATGCCTGAAAAAAATGAAAATTGTTAAGGTAGGGCTTAAGAGCAGTCTGTACAACAGTCAAACATTACAAACATCTGTAATTTACATTGATTTATTCATAGAATCATCAAATGGTTTGGATTGAAAGGGACCCTAACCCCTACCATATCAGGGACACTTTTCACTAGACCAGGTTTCTCAGGGCCCCATCCAAGCTGGCCTTGAACGCTTCCAGGGGTGGGGCATCCATAGCTTCTATGAACACTATTATATAGTTCTGAAACAAAAAGATACTGTATAATACTATTTCTGAGTTTCAACACAAGGGGTGGAGCTTAGGCAATGATCAAGAGCAAAAGAAAATACATATCACAATAAGAGATGCAAGACTTGGGCCTTGATTGTGACATGGTTTACTGCTGAAGAATCTTATCCTGTTTCATCAGTTGGTGGTCAAATTATTATACATTTCAGAATGAAGAAGTTGAGTAAGAAAAAGTTCACTATATTGAAGGTGAAGTGCACTAGCTTGACCTTTTCCCTCTTCTAGCTTTAAAAACTGTATTTCAAACAAAGTACTCACAATGTCATTTCACTCATATTTTAGAGGTTAATTTGGTATTTTGAAATTCTGTATACTTTTGTGCTTTTCCTTTAGTATGTCTGTCACCAATAACACAAAATTTAGTTGTGAGAATCCGAATTTGAGCAATGAATTTTCGTGTTTCTACTCCATTAGGCAAAACCATTTAAATATTTTGGTATTGATGAGCAAAAGTAATTAGCTCCAAAGATGCAAAGACACAGTTTTTTCTTGACTCTGCACAGATACGGACTAAATGGCATCAAATCAGCCGTGGCAGTTACTATTAGCCTGCAGCTATAGCAACACCTTTCCCCCAGCAGGAACAGTTGTAGAGCAAGGAGTCTTAACAGTAGCCACAGGGGTATACCTGGAGAGAATATTAAAAATGTCTGTATGCAGCATTGTCATATGATGGTGAGTGCTGAAATGTAGAATGATTTCTCCAGCACAAAAAATCTATTAAAATTAATTCAGAAATACCTCTGGGATAAATTTGGTGTTGAAGAATTCTGCAAGATGTGCAAATACTTTCAGCTTTGATAAGGGAATTCATTAAAAGCGCAGGGAAAGTGAGTAACCAGAAAATTGAAACTGCCACAAATTCCTGCAATAGTCCAGGACAGTGTGAAAAGATATTTATCTTATCCTTTTTGTAAACATACTCTAATTTTAATAAGGGAAACCTTATAGTAGTTACCAAATTTCAGGTTGTTTTACGGACATCCATCTGCTTAACAGCTAACACATAGTCCAGTGCAGTCTTCTAGCAATATAACATTGGGGTTATGTACCTTCTCAGTACTCTTAAATCAAGAGCCTTCTCTAAAATTAAAATTCTCTTAAATCACAAGCATTCTGCATACACTTAAGAGAAATCTTAATTAAAAAAAAATATTTATTTCATTGACATATACATCAGAGAAGAGACTATGCATAATGTACTGTTACCTCCAGAACCATCAATGTGCATACAGCTATTTAGGTTTGCAGGTCATTTGGAGAGAAGCATGCAAAGTAGGAAGTTCATTATGTTTGTCACGGTCTGTACAGTGCTTAGTCTCAGTGGTCTAATGTGCATCTGTGTGCAAGAGGTTGTGTTAAAAGGTTATCCCTAATACAGCTTCCTTTGTACTTTAAATTTTCTGAATTGGTCAAATAGTCCACAGTGATATGATGAAATTAGGATTTTAATCTTCATTTGGTTCCATTGCGTGAACAGTCCTTAACCACACAATAACTTATTCTTTATTGCACAACACCTTGCCTTATAAATCAAGGTTTTTTTAAAAGCAACTAGACAGCATTTTATTTTTTCTTACTATTGAATGTATGCCAAAATTGCACACAATTAAAATTCTATTGAGAAATAATTGTTTTATGAGATATTTTTGGTGTGCTTGTATCTGTAATATGGGAGTGCTTCAAGAAGATTCATTTATCCTCACAATATGCTTTTACCTTAAAGCTGTTTTACAGATGAGGGTCAGGGACACACAAGAGGTATAAGGAAGTAGTATCCACTAGTTTTCAGAGTCCTCTTTGATATCGCTGTACTTTTTAGGATGAGTTGGTGTTTTAGCACATAGGTGTTTGTTTTAGTGTGCTGTGATTTGCAGAAGTGCTGGCCACTTAGTTGACCATTCAAGGATAGGGGAGTGTCAAGCTAGTGATGAACTGTGGAAAAATGTGTGTGTGTGATTTACTACATATTTCCTAAAAGCACTATGAAAAAACAGTGCAGTTTCTGTCATGCATATTTTTCAGGACAACATTCAATTCCTTTGTCTTTATGAATAGTATGTCTTTTCTTGTAATTTCCTGCTTCAGGTGCTGTGTACTTCCCAACTAGGGAAACAAACAGTGGAGAGGATCCTACAAATAATTCACGCTTTTGTTTCACACTGTGAATATTTACCACAGCATTATGCATCCCGTATACAGATTAAGGCAATAAGGTAACACTGTGGTCTTCTTGTGCACATTTCCCAACCATTTTACTTTCATACCTCCTTATTTTAGGGTCCCTTTAGTTTCAGAATCCCTTCTCCCCCCATTCATGACTCCAAGTTTGATATTCTTATCCAGCTATTTTCAATGTCTTTATCAATAACCCTCTAGTCCTACTGTAATGATTTACTGGTCATTGCCTAGTTATTTCTCTCAGCTGTCCTTCTGCATATGAATCAAACACCATCATTTCACAGGCTGCTGGCACATGAGTCAACCAAAATTAAATTAAGATCCCACCCAGGATGAGAAAAGCTTTGAGCAATAATTAGAAACCAAGCTGGCATTTTTACTGTTGTGCTTCTGTGTTGACCCTCAAAAAGTGCTCAGCAAGTCCTGCCATCCGTATTGGTCATCACTAGAAAGTGTAATAAAGCACAAACCTATTTAGGCAGTTGAAGAACTTTGGAAATTTGTTGTTGTATTGAGTACATAGTTTGAAAATTGCCTTAAAATGCTGTGTGTGGCAATTCTGATGGAGAGAATATAGTGCTGTTGTCTTTTGGGCATTTGTCAGCTTAAGATAGTTCAGCACTCAAATGCAGGAGTTCACTTAACTTATTAAAAACTTTCAGTTCAAAGAGCAGCAAAAATTTTTATTCTAGACAGAGACACGTTTCTATTCATTCTGCTCTGAGAAATAGGTATGCTTTTGATAAGATAAATAAACTAATAAATGATAGCAAAATGATAAATACATCAGCATGAAATACTTGAATCCAAATGATTAAAGTCTGATATAGGTGACATGAGACCTCACAATAGGCAGAGTTGGGCAGACTTAACAAAATGAGTGGCAGCATTCATCAGTTGCTGCAGCCGCAAATGGCTGGTGTAAATATAAGTTTTATTTAGGTTTTATTTTGTATAATTAAATTTGAAAACCTCAGTACTGTATTCAACAGAATATAAATAGATAAAATTGATTAAACCACTTAACCTTTAGCACTTTGGGAATGTATATTCTAAAAAAGATTGAATTTAGATAATTATCTTCAATTTCTTAATACAAGTAATGCTATGCAATTTCAGATATCTCCACATAGCAAATACAGCAACCATTTTGGTTTTATAACAATCTTTTCCTTATATCTCAATGATAAAAATAGCTGCAGCATTTTGTTATCCTGATCTGTGTCCTTTTTAAAGCACTTCTTGTGATGATATTTATTTTCAAAGTATCATTGCTTTCTGATAGTTGGGTGCTACAATAAAAATATTGTTTAAAATGAAAACATGAGTTATCATAGAATGACTTAGGTTGGAAAAGATCTTTTAGATCAAGTCCAGCCACTAACTCAGCGTTACCAAGCTCACCACTAAACCATGTCCCTGAGCACCAGAACTACGTCTTTAAATACCTCCAGGGATGGTGACTCATCCGCTTCGCGTGTGGCGTAGCTTGGGGTTATGGACTCGGCACGGTAGGGGAAAACTGGGACACGGACTCAGCAGGGAGAGAAACTGAGACAACTTTATTGACAGACGCAGCCTTTTGTAACTTTTCACAAACTTGAAAACATTCCTTCTAAGGCAAATCTTTCTTATTAGGCAAAACCTCTAACTGCAGCATTTGATTGGCTGCTTGCTGCTACCTGGAGACAGGGCAGGCTTTCGGGATAGCAGCTCCATTCCTTTGATGAGCTGCTCTGTGCTTTGTTTAGCCCAAAGCTTGCTGTTAAGGTCTGGTTCTTTCCAGGTCTTCAACCTGCATTAATTCCCACATTCCCAGCAGCCTGGTCCAATGCCTGAGAACCCTTTTGATGAAGAATTTTTCCCTATTGTCCAATCTAAACTTCCCCTGGTGCAATTTGAAGCCATTTCCTCTGTTCTGTTGCTGGCTACTTCGGAGAAGAGAGGGATCCCCACCTCATTACCATCTCCTTTCAGGTAGCTGTAGACAAAAAACATACTCATGGTTTCATTGCTTAACAGTAACAATACAGTATATATGGAGTGATGAGGTCCCCCAAGCCTCCTTTTCTCAGGGCTAAAGAACTCCAGCTCTCTCAGCCACTTCTAATAAGACTTGCAAATAAGCAGATATACAGAAAATCATTGTTTTTAATTGAATTTATTAATGAAAACTTCAATATCTACTAACAAGATAACAAATATTTAAATTATAAGTAGAAGTGTTATTCATTTATGTGAACATACACATGCATGCAGTTTTTATAGGTTTTCAAATTTTAATGGATATAAAAAGTTTCCATGTTGTCATATGAAGAAATAAAATAAACCTCTGTCAAATTGCTGTAAGTGAAGATAGATTCATGTCCTTTCAGTAATGAAACACAGCTGAAAGTGACATATGGGAATTCCAGTTAATTGACGATTTTTTTTTTTTTTCATAAAGTGACTAGATATTTCAGTTTAGGTGTCAGAAAAAAAGGATAATTTTTCAAAACATTGATTGTATTTCCTCTAAAAATCAAATTCATTAATATGTTTAATGTTAGCCATACAGCATAAAGACATCCAAATTCATTAGTAATATTTGAAATCCGTGGCTATTATTCAGAAGATTTGTTAAGCCACTAACAACAACTGCACTTTAATTATTCTTTTTATCTAACCCATTACATTCTCAAATCCTCAATCTCTTCTTATTTTGCAGTGTTTATGAAGTGCTTTGAAGTGATTTAAAGTTATTCCTTTGGATGAAAGGGACTGTATTATTAAAATATCTCTAAAGTTACTGAGACATCAAACACACCAATTCAGTTATCCTCATCTCCTTGTCTGGCTATGCATACAGAGAAGAAACATCATTTGCTGCATGTGGTTATCTCAGCTTTTTCCAATTCACTGCCAAGTTTGAGATTTCAGACCATTGCTTAGAACGGTGGGCTCTATGAACTGTTCTGAAATCAACTCTGTATCCTTTTATGGTAGATACAGTTGCTGTAATTTTAGGAAAACTGAATTAAAAGTGTCTCACCAAAACCTCTGTAGTTCTTTAATCCATACAGAGATTCACTGAACTCTGTCACAGCACTGTGGAAGGAAGGAAAGGAAACCTTTATTCATTTTTGTCCTCAGAATAAATTCTCCTAAATGAAGCTGTGATTGTGAGAACTCTTCACTGAGGAAATATGTTGAGTATCACTTTCCCTTTACAATGTAAATCATACTTTATTATTTCATCTAAAACTATGTAAAACTTGCCTAAAATGTAAACTAAGAAAGTATTTGGTACAGGGAAAAGACAATCGCTAGGAAGATGAAATTAGAGTCTCACTTTGGTCATCATTTCCTGCATGTAAGCATGATCAGTAGAAGTAGAGAACTCCAGACTTAGAGCTTGACCTCTTCAGGTTTACATGCACATTTTAAAGGAGAAAAATATGACAGTCTGTTTCTGTTTTTCAGAGAAACATAACTGCTTTAGCACCCAGAATATTACTGTTCCCAATGATCATGATGTTTAGACCAGATCATTAAAGCCCTGCTGAATTGTTAAACAAGTAAGGTTTAAAGATTAAAAGCTGATGGAAGTTTGAAATTCTTAGATTTCCTCTAATGGGACAGATTGTTTTCAGCTATAACTAGGTGAAAAAGAGCACCACAGGATTGTGTATGTGTAATCATCAACAACAAGGTTATTTGATTGTAATTCTGAGAACAAATTATGGTGACATAATCATTTTGGTTCAAATTGGATCCAGTCCTTTACTGGTCCCCTAGAAGTCTTTCTGAGCACAAAAACTATATACTTTCCTTTTTAGTAAATTATGGCCCTTCTCATCTACCATGAGTCAATGTACTTCACTGTCTCCTTTTATATATATCTCAGCTATTAACATAGATTTATAGACTATCATAGTTATTGACTTAATTTGTGGTTTATAATAAAAAGAAATCAACAGATGTGCATCATCTTCCCCATTTAAATACCTTTCAAATTCTGCAGATGAAATGTTAAAATGTAGAGCTGGTAAGTATTTTGGTGTGCCTGTGTGACATATGATAAACAAGAAAGATTAATATGTGGGATGGTGTCTTTAGTGTAGTAATTTTTATAGATTGGGTTAGGTTTACTTCTATCCTATGAGTAATCCTAGCTTTTTACAATATTGCAATCTAATATACCTTCTCTTTCAATGCATCACTTACCTCATGCAACTTTCAGACTGGCTATAAGCTACATTAATGATTTCAGATACGAGAAGAAGTAATCAGGACCACTTGCTAAGGAATTAGTAAAAATTAGTAGTCAAAGCAATTTCAAAAGCAAGATAAGTCAAATCAGATTTGCCTTTCAGAGCAGTGATCATTCATAAATACATTCTATGTTAATATGAAATTTGGCTACCAAGTTGAATCTAGCTGCATTTTTAATCTTCAGAAATAATGCAGGAGCAAAAGAGTGGTAATAACGTTCCTTCACAAAACCTCTCTTTCAAAATCCTAGGCAAGAACTAGGGGAGATCTTTGCACTCTAAAATATGCAGTGTCCACTCTTAGGAGATTCTGATTTGAAGCCATTTGTGTTACAAACTGAAGAGTGATAGAGTAGCCTATTATAAATTTATCATTTCATATACCTTTGTTGTTTAAAACTTCCCTCCCCTTTTCCTTCCTCAAGCCTTTCGTCTATGCCTGACTCATCCATTAAAAACTGACCAGTTTACACTTGGCATATTGTGCATGTTACTATGTAAGACTGATGAACCAGTATCTTGCGACCTAAAGTCCCATAGTGGTGTAAAGAAACACAAATGCATATCAACTATTAATTTCTCTTAACATCAGGGCATCTGAATGCTTCAGTAGGCTTTTCCTGAGGGTTCCTTTATGTGCATTTTAATTAGTAGAAAATAGAAAAATAAAGTGGAAATTGGTTTGAAATAAATTAAAGTTAAAGCTCTTCAAAGATAGAAATGAGTGTGATAATGACAGATAAAAGTGATAAACCTGAACTGTCAGCTCATTATCCTTCTGTTCCAAAGGAACCACAGAGGAGACTGGTTGTCACTGTACTCATGTCTTGCCAATGATTTAGTAACTGTGCTAATGTAGGAGTGAGAACAGAAAGGTCTTTCATAATAGGCCAAACAATTTGCTTCAGTCTTGAAGACAGGAAATAATATTGAACTGTAACGCAGGCCAACTTGCAAAAATATTTCTGGATAAATTACTCCAATCTCATCTTATCTTTCTATGACCATCGTAGCAGAAGAATGAGAATGTGGGGAATGACCATTATAGCAGAAGAATGAGAATGATAAAACACTAGAAATTGATACAATTTCTTTAGGCAATTTTTCAAACATTACAAACAGTACATGACTGATTGTACAATACTGTTGTGATACTTGAGTGAACATAAAACCCCACTTGAATTTCTGTCTTCAGGTTGTGTAATGTGTAACATATACTCATATAAGTAGACGTAAGTTTTTTATGTGTTTGCAGAATTCAGGCAGGGGTGCTTGAGATTGTTGATGAAGAATAGTGAAGACACTTCTTTTTTGGTGAAGACTATTCATTACACAGAGGGTGGCAGAACACTGTAACAGACTGCCCAGGGAGGTTGTGCAATCTCCCCCTTTGGAGACCTTTAAAAGCCACCTGGATACGTTTGCATGCAACCTGCTCTGGGTGACCTTGGCATGGTGGGAGGGTTGGACTAGATGCTCTCCTGAAGTTCTTTCCAACCGTAATGTTTCTGTGGTTCTGTGATAGGTAGCAGCCAAGAGTATAAGAACAGTTCCCCTTCCATACAAAAATCACTGGATCACTAGGTCTTTTGAAAGTGAAGCAAACTTTTAAATGTGGTTTCCATGTGTAAAGATGCTGAGCACGTCCCCATGGAAGTTGGCCTGTAGGGCTCAGGAACCAGTGTGACTATCAGCAGCCCCATACTGCTGGTGGCTGTGGGGAGAGGCTCCTCGGAGCCCTGTGGGGAGGCCATGGGGGTTGCTTTCAACCAAGGCACTGGCACTTGGTTCTTGGTGAAGCCACAGTCCTGCTGCACAGACATGGCTCCTGGTTTAAGCCAAGACCTGCGGGGATTGATGGCCTGGCCTGGCCTCAGCCTGGCTCCATGCATGGCAGCTTTGCTCAGCTCTCTCCAGGGCTGTGTTGAGCCTGGTTTCCCTCAACTTACCCTCACCTGTGGGCTGGAGTTCTGTCACAGCTTTTTCCCCAGGGAAGCACCCAGTGCTCAGGACTGGCACTACCCCCAGTTGCACCCTGAAAATGTGTATATTTGTCTGTCTAATTTATGATAATGAAGTGACAATTATATGACAACTCTACACTTTCAGCAAGTGATTATAGATAGAGAGCCATGAAACTGAAAAAATGCATAGATTTAAAAATTTGGAATTCAATACACTCCTCTTGATAAATGTTTATAACTTCTCCCCAGAGTTCATGCTCCTTTCCCGGTCACTTGCTTATAAAGTCACTTCCCAGAAATTGCTTACAAAGATTAACTATTTGTTATTAAAGATAATTTTATTATTACCTATCTGTTAGTGTATCCACAGTCCGGCTTTGTAAAATCATCCTGGTTTGATCAGTAGGACAGATGCTCTTGTCTGAAGGTGATTGTTTGGCTTCACTTGATTATGACCTGTACTATGAGCTTAATTTGAAACTGGAATTAGGTTGAAATGACCAGATGTCCTAGTTTAGCTGACACAGCTGGGAAAATCATGGAGTGAGTCCTCTTGGAACATTTCTGGGCACATGAAGGAGAAGAAAACTATTTGAAACAGTCAGCACGGATTTACCAAGGGCAAATCATGCCTGATCAGCACGATTGCTTTCTGTAATGAAGTATGGATTTGTGAATGGCAGGAGAGTAGTGGATGTCATTTATATCAACTCTAACAAGGCTTTCAACAGCATCTCCCATTGTATTTTTTTATCTAAGCTACAACATTATGTTATCAGTGGGCACACAACTACATTAAAAATTTGTCTGGATGGTCATCCTCAGAGGGTGGTGGCTAATAGGTCATAATTAACCTGAAGGCATGAAAAAATTTATTACTGCAGAGGATATCCTGGGTCTTGTCCTGTTTGCCATCTTCATCAGTGACCTGGAGGAGGTGAGTGGTGTGTGCTATCATCAAGTTTGCAGATTACACCAAAGTATGTGTGTTGGGAGTGTGTGAGGGGAGGATGAACTGTTGACAGGGCAAGGCTGTTATTCAGAGGGATCTAGACATTGTATACAGTCTGTATCCTTGGAGATTTTAAAGACTGGACTCCATCAAGCCCTGAGAAACCTGGTCTGATCTCATGGCAGACCCTACTTTGAGCAGGAGACTGGGCTAGAGACCTTCTGAGGTCCCTTCTAACCTGAATTATTTTGTAATGCTTTGATCCAGTTTAAACATCATTCCCTATGTTCTGGCAAAAATCTTTAGACCATTCCCCCCTAGTTTTTACCTTTGCCCTCATATATGTAAAAAAGCAGTGTCCTTGGAAGTTAGTTTTTCATGGCATAGTGCAAAGAAACTCAGCTTCTGAACTATGTGGTGACCTCTTTTGCAGGCTATACAATCTTGGGAAATTACCTTTAGCACAGCTAACTTCATTGGATCTAAAGCTGTGGGAATGCCTTGTTTAATATCACCTACAACAAAAGCAGGTTCCCTGTGTCACCATAGATTAGGGCTGCTTCTGAGAGTGAATTCAACTGTATATGGAAGGAAACAAAAAAACTCCTGCCTACGTAGGAAACATGGAAATTGTAATATATACAAATGCAGAGGGAAAACTCTTTACACTACTGAAAGGTGGGAAGTTGTTGTTCATAAGAATATAAAACAGTATGAAATGCCCTACTAGGTCAGACTGTTGATCCATCTAGCTCATTATTCTGACTCATGGCCTAGAAGGCATACTGTTTCAGATGACCATGGGAGCCTAGACACTTTCTGTGATCCATTTGCCTATTCATAGATTGTCCTTTTAGTATACATTTGTGGATTTTTGTGCCAAATTTATTTCTTCCTGAACTTGCTGATATTTTCTGTCTGCACAATCTCCGGTAGCAGTACTATGCAAAATGTTGCTGTTGACTATCGGGAGTGGTAGCTGTGAACCCCCTAAAGTGAGACCATGAAAAAGATCCACTTTGCACAGCAATCACTAAGGTGAAGACAAAATGAATCAGTTTATTGGAGGATAGGCTAGCTTTTATGTGGTAGGGCATGGAATGGTTGGAATTTGGGAGGAATCAGGGAGGTACATAC
This sequence comes from Pachyramphus minor, assembly GCA_013397135.1. Lineage (NCBI taxonomy): Eukaryota > Metazoa > Chordata > Aves > Passeriformes > Tyrannidae > Pachyramphus > Pachyramphus minor. The sequence continues at coordinate 66,609 of VYXB01003274.1, read as the reverse complement.
AAG